>LPNX010560937.1:0-60338 GCA_001517045.1 Pseudotsuga menziesii
TAAATCCCCTACATCAACTGCAAGGACAATAACATTTTCCATCACCCCTTCTTTCCACTCCCTCCCACAACCTAGCAAGCAATTGTCGATTTTGTTCTGCTGAATCTTGATGACCTGTAACATCATTGTTACGTGACATTTTATTACTCAAACCCTAAGAACAAAGTATGAGCAAACCCAATTATATGATGAGTCTTCTTTTCCACAAGGGTTAGAACCAAATCCAAAGAGCAAGACCAAAATCCAAGACCAAGTGGGAAGATCCCCACAAAAGAGCAACGCCAAAATCCAAGACCAAGTGGGAAGATCCCCACAAAAGAGCAACGCCAAAAAAAAAACCCTTAGGAATTTCGCACTTCTTAACCAAGAGATAAGTGCGAGACTCAGTGTGTGAGATAATGAACCTAGCCGTACATCTATTTATATGAAAAATGAACCTAGGCTTTCCATTTTAATGTGTGTGGGATAATGTCTTAATCGTCACTTTCAATTTTAAATAATTCACCAATTACGACAAATTATTAAATGATTGATAAGACATTATTAAATGAATGAGTAATTTTAGCGCCGTCGCTTAAGCGACGCTTGCAAGCCTAGCCGTCACTTAAGCGACGCTTATCAAGCCTAGCCGTCGCTTAAGCGACGCTTATCACCACCATTTCAAAAAAAAATTTATCTTCCTGATTTTTGGCACTGTTAAAATAAAAAATCCACGCGCCGTCGGAAAAAACCGTCGGATTTTGGATCAAAATATAGTAGTGACCTTATGTCCTTAAACATTATTCCCTTAACCACTTGACCCCTAACCCCTAATCCCTAGCCCCTTAATCACCAATACCTAATTTGTTGACATGAAAAAGACTAAAACCTGAAATTTTTACATATAACCCATTAAATCATAACCACCAAATCCCCTAACACCAAAATACCCTAATCCATAAACTCACTACCCTTAATCCCTAAACCTATAAATCCCTTTACCCCTTAGCACTCTAACTCCTAAACCTTGAGCCCTTGACCCATAATTATTATTTTATTAACCTTGAAATTACCTAACCCTTAATCCTTTAATACTTAATCGACTAATCCTTAATCCCTTAAGAACTAATCCTTAATCCCTCATTAACTCCCAAATCCCCTAATCCTTGAATTTCTTATAATGTTAACCCCCATGGCCTTACCACGTAAACATATTAATCGATTAACCCATATTAATTTACCCCCCTAATCCTTCAACCCCTATAACATCCGATTAATTCTACCCTAACCCATTAACCCTAGTCCCCTAAACCCCCCTAAACTCAAAACCAAAAATTTCATAACCTGTAAGTCCTTAACCGTCGATTCTCAATCCCTTTAACCCTAAGTCATAATCCCCAATTAACCCCTAGATCCTCTAATGCATAAATCCTATATCACCTTAACCCCTAAAACATTAACACGTTAATCCCTTAAACTCTAAAATCCTAAACCACCTACCTCTAACACATAAATTGCATAACCCCTAAGTCCTTATCCCTTGAACCCTAATCCCATCAACCCTAAGCCCTTGAACCTTAATACCTTGAGAAATAACTATTAATCCATAATTAACACCTAAATACTCTAATCCAAAAGTCATATATCACCTTAACCCCTAAAACTTAATGTCTTAAACCTTTAACCACCTAACGCTTGTTCCTTTAGCCCCTTAACACTTAAACCTCCTAACTCCTCATTCCCTAAGTTATAACCCCTAACCCCATACCAATAAATCCATAAATTCTTAACCCTCCAAATCATAAATCCCACGAACCCTATTCCCTTAACGATGTATCATTAAAGGCATCAACCCACAATCCCTTATACTTTAACATTTAAATGCCTCAACCATTAATCTCGTAAGAACTAATCCTGTAATTGTTAATACCTTAACCCCTAATCCCTAAGCCCTAATTTACCTCGTAGTCATTAAAAACCTAACTCATAATTCATTAACCCTAAACCATTAAGAACTAACCCTCAACCCTTACCCCCTAATTCTCTAACCCCTAAATGATATAATCCATAATCCCCCTACACTTATAGCCTAAACCCATAATTCCCTTAACCCCTAAACACCTTGTCCCATAACCTCGGATCCCTTAAATTGTAATCCATATCTAGTTAACCTTTAAATTCCATAACCATGAATCCCTTGAACCTTAATCTCTTAATCCCTAATCCTTAATCCTTGATTAAAACATAAATTCCCTAGTTCCTAAAGCCTCTATCCCCTTAACCCCAAATACCTTAACACATTACCCAATTAACAACTTAACCCTAATACTTAAACCCCTTAATCCTTAAACACCCTAAATCATAATTCCTTAAATCCTTAACCCTTAACCCTTAAGCCTTAACCCTAATACCTAAAACCCTTCAGCTTCAATCCCTTCACACCTAATCCCTAATCACTACTTAACCCATAAATACACTGGTCATTTTAACTACTGATACCTTAACACCTTAAATCCTTAAAGAGTTAATCAATATTCCTTTATTCCATAAAACTTAAATCTCCTTAACCCCTCATTCCTTAAACAATAATCCCCTAAACCTTGACCCTTAATCCCCTAAGAACACAACCCTCTAAGCCATAAATCCTCAACCTATAAGTACTTAACCCTTATCCAAAAAGTACCCTATCCCCCTAATCTCACAATCCTTAACCCCTTAAAACCCAACTCATTCACCTCTAACCCATATTCCCTTAGCCAATAAACCCCTAAACCCTAAGCAATTGACAACTAAGCTCTTAAACCATCACCCCTAAATCCCTTAATTCATAAATTTCATACCACTAAGCCCTAAACTTATGAGGAATTTAACCCCCAAACCCCCTATCCCCTATCCCTTGATCCCTTAACCTATAATAACAAATCCCTAAGAGATTGACCCTTAACCACTAATCCTTAGTACCTAACTAGACACTAAATCCCCAAATCTGTAAAAACCCTTATCCCTTATCACATTAATCTTCTTAACCTTAACACCTTAACCCATATTCCTTTATTCCCCAAATCCTTAAACCCACCTTACTCATATTTCCTTAAACCCTAATCCATTAACTCCTGACCCCTAACCACAAAATATCTTAACCAAATACCAAAGTCCCTAACCATTGATCCCTTAACCAATAATTCATATCCCATTAGTATTTAATCTCTTTAACACCTAATTCCTTAACATATAAACCCATTTTGCTAATATTAACCTTTATCCCTAAATCCTTGCATGGAAGAATTACCCGTGAATTTATTACATGGAAAAATTAATTGTTTTCCCTAAATCCTTTATCTACTTAACAACCGAGAAATTAACCTCTTAACCCACATTTTTTATGCCATTAACCCTTAAATCACCTAAATTGTAATTCCTTAGACCATAAGCCCTTAGTCCCTTAACCCTAAACCTCTAAGTAGTTAACCCTATAACCCATAAATCCCCCTTAACCCTTAACTGCTAATACCTAAGCCCTTAATCCCTAAATACCAAATCCCTTAACCCTTTAAACCATAACCTGAATACTCCCTTAACCTATAACTATCCTAACCTATAAATCTCCCACCTTTGAGCCATAAACACTTAAATAAATTAACTCCTAAACCCCCTAACCTTTAAACCCTAAGGATTTATATCATAATCTATAATAAGTTAACCTTTAAACTCCCTGACCCCTAATTACTAATAATTTGACTCTTCATCCCTTAACCCTTTATCACTAATTCCTACCTAACCCCTAAATCCCATAATCCTCGAATCCTTTATCCCCTTAACCACCAAGACGCTAACACCTTAACCCATTAACCACTTAACCTTCTATCCCATAAATATCTTGAACATTAGTCTATTAAAACGTAACCTTAAATTCCTTAACCCCTAACACATTAACCATTACATCTTGAAGCACCTTAACTCCAAAGCCCTTCACCCTTAACCCCTGATCAGCTAGTCCCTAATTCCTCTACTCATGAACACCTAAACCAAAAACCATTAACACCTAACCAATTGAACAATAACCCCTTAATCATGTAACTCATAAATAACCTAATATATAAAGTCCCTACCCATAATCCCCAAGCCTAATGTCCTTAACCCATAAACCCTCTAACCCCTTACATTTAATCCCTTACCCTGTAATCCCTACTACATTAACCTTTAAACGTCGTAACTAATAATCCCCTAATCCTTAATAACTTGAGATTTATTCCCTTGACCACTGATCCATAATAATTAAATATTCCCTTTATCCCTTAATCCCTAAATCCTCTATCCACTTAACCCCCAATACCTTAAACACCTAACCCATATTTCTTTACCCCCCTAACTATAAATCCCCTAACACCTAATTCTTTAAATCATATGCCCTTATTACTTGAACACTAATCCCCTAGTCACTTAATACTCAAACCCATAAATCTCATAAGCCTTATTATATTAACCTTACAACACTCAATTCCTCAACCCCTAAGTCATTAATCCTTATACCCTCAACTACTTACCCCTATTCCCATAGTCCCTAAACCATTAACCCCTAACCCCTTAAATACTAATCCATATGCCCTTAACCTATAAACTCCTAAATCCTAAAACATTAACACCTAACCTCTTAAATCATAAATACCAAATTTATTCACCCTTAAATCCTATAATCCATAGTCCCCCTACCCCTATTCCCTATTTTGATAACCCCTAAATACCCTATCCCATAATCGCTAATCCCTTAAATTCTAATCGTTATTCAGTTAAGCTTTAGATTCCCTAGACGTGAATCTCTTAATCCATAACCCCTAATACCTTAATCTCTGAATCCCTAATCCTTAATTAACACCTAAATCCCTAATCCATAAATCATTTATCCCTTAACCCCCCCAAGACCTTAACACATTAATTTCTTAACAACTTAACCTTAATTCTTAAACCACTTAATCCTTAAACACCCTAACTCATAATTCTTGAAATGAAAAGACATCAACTCTTCACCCCTAAACCCCTAACAGCTTAATCCTATAACCTATAAATCCCCTAAATCATACTCTCTTAACCCCTATCCCTAAATTCCTCAAACCCCAAGTCCTTAAACATTATCCCTTGAAACCATTAACTCTCAATCCCCTAACCTCTAACCTGTTAGCCCCTAACAACTTATTAGTTAATCCATAATCCCTTACATTAATCTTTAAAATATTTAACCCATAATCCCTTAAGCCATAATCCATTGAGATCTAATCCTTAAACCCCTTATGCATTATCCCTATTTAACCCTTAAATCCGCTAATCCATAAATCCTATACACCCTTAATTGACCCCATGACCTTAACCCCTTAGCCCCATAACCACTTAACCCATATTCCTTTATACCCCTAACTTAAAAACCCCCTAAGAATTTAACCCTTCACCCCTAAATCAATGAAAGCTTAACAATATAACTGATAAATCCCCTAAACCCTATTCTTTTAACCCCCTAACCCTAAATGCTTCAACCATTGAGTCCTTAATCCTTATCCCTTGAATCCCTAACCTCTAATCACCTAATATAACTCATAACCACTTAACTTCTAATCCCTAAACCCTTAAAACCTAATCCATTAAAACCTAAACCATCAGGACTTGACCCCTTGAACCATAACCTCATAATCCATCAACACATAAATCACCCTAATTCCTTAATCTCTAAAGCACCTATCAATCTAAACCTCAATGTCTTTAAACCTTCACTCCTTAAACACTTAACCCACATTCCTTTTTTTGTCGAACCATTAAATACCATAACTCTTAATTCATTGAAACATACACCTTATAATGTGACCCCTAAACCCCTAAGGAGTTAACCTTGTAACCTAGAAATCCCCTAAACCATATTCTCTTAACCTCCTTACACTAAATCTATCAACCCATAATTCCTCTAATATTATCCACTGAACCCCTAAACCCCATAATCCCCTAATCTCTAAACCTTTAACTGATAATCCCTAAGCCATTAACCCTTAATCCCCTAATCCTTTATCACTAAACACCTTACCCATTAAACCATAAACCCATTATCCATTAACCTATAAAACCACTAATACATAGACCTATTACCTTTAATCCTTACCCCTAACCCCTATAACCCCTTAGAACTTAACCCATAATTCATATTACATTAGTATTTAATCTGTTTAACCCCTAATTCCCTAATCCGTAAACCCTTCAACTTGAATCCATTAACACCTAATCCATAAACCCATAATATCATAATCCTTAAAGCCCATATCCCTAACCCATAAGCCATGAAATCATAATCCCTAGTTCATTAACCATTAAATGTCGTAACCCACAATTCCCTAAGACAAAATCCCTTCTACTTTAATCCCATAAACCCTAATCCCTAATCCATAACTACCCCCTAATTCCTTAATGACTAAAATGTATATCCCTTTAAACCTCAAGACCTTAAAACCTTCATTCCTTAAACACCTAACCCACATTCATTTATCTGTCAAATCCTTAAACACCATAACTCATAATTCCATAAAATGTAATCCCTTATCTTGTGACCCCTAAGCACTTAACCTTGTAACCCATAAATCCCCTAAACCATGCTCTGTTAACCCCCTTACAGTAAATCCATCAACCCATAATTCCTCTAATGTTATCTAATGAACCCCTAAACCCCATAATCCCCTAATCTCTAAACCTTTAACTAATAATCCCTAAGCCTTTAACCACTAATCCCCTAAACCTTTATCGCTAAACACCTTACACATTAATCCATAAACCCATTATCCCTTAACCCATAAAGACCCTAATACATAAACCGCTTACCCTTAAGCCTTAACCCCTAAACCCTATAACCCCTTAGAACTTAACCCACAATTCCTATTCAGTTAGCATTTAATCGCTTTAACCCCTAATTCCCTAATCCATAAACCCTTCAACTTGAATCCCTTAACACCCAATCCCTAATCACTACTTCACCCATAAATACTTTGATCCTAAAACCCCTATCCTTTTGACTACTGATACCTTAACACCTTAAATCCTTAAAGAGTTAACCAATATTTCTATATTCCATAAACCCTTACACCCTCTTCATCCTAATTCCTTAAACAATAACCCCTTAAACCTTGAACCTTGATCCCCTAAGCACATAACCTTCTAACCCATAAATCCTATAAACCATATACTCTTAACCGCATAATAGTAAATGCATCAACCCATAAGTCCTTAAACCTTATCCAAAAGGTACCCTATCCCCTAATATCATAATCCTTAACCCTTTAAAACGTAACTCAATTCCCCATTCCATTAGCCAGTAAACCACTAAACCCTAAACAGTTGAAAACTAACCCCTTAAACCATCACCCCTTAATCCCTTAATTCATAACATCATACCACTAATCCCTAAAATTATGATATTTTTAACCTCTAAACGCCCTATCCCCTAGACCTTAATCCGTTAACCTATAATCACAAATCGCTAAGGAATTTACCCTAAACCACTAATCCTTGGTACCTAATTAGACACTAAATCCTTGAATCTATAAAGGAAACCTCAATCTATTTAATCTTAACACCTTAACCCATATTCCTTTATCCCCCTAATCCTTAAGACCCCATTACTCCTAAATCATTAAAATCTAATCCATAACCCCAAATATCTTAACACCCTAACCCCTTAACACCTCAAGCCATAAGTTCTTAACCCTTATCCTTGAAACCCCCTAACTAGCAATCCCATAATCCTTATCCCCTTGAATCCTAATCCTTAACCAATTTAACCCTAACCCATGAACCCCTAATCATTAAACCCTTAACCCCCAAACCACTAAACCCTTAATTCTTTACACCTAATCCTTTAAACCATAACCAACTAATAAATTAAACCCTAAATACCTTAATCCATAAGAATCCTACCCCTAAGGAATAAACACCTAAATCCCTAAATCCTTAAACCCCCTAATCCTTGATCCCTTAACCCATAATTCCCAAATCCATAAACCCTTCCACTTGAATCCCTTAAAAACTAATCCCTAATCACTACTTAACCAATAAATACCATGATCCTGAAACGCCATATTCTTTTAAATACCAAGAGCATAACACCTTAAATCCTTAAATATTTAACCAATATTCCTTTATTCCATAAACCCTTAAAACCCCTTAATCCTAATTCCTTGAACAATAAGCCCTTAAAGCTTGACCCTTAATCCTCTAAGCACACAAGCCTCTAACCCATAAATTCTATAATCCATATACTCTTAACTGCATTAAGTGCATCAACCTCTAATTCCTTAACCCTTATCCAAAAATTACTCTATCCCCTAATCTCATAATCCTTTACCCCTTAAAACCTATCTCATTAACCTCTAATCCTTATTCCCTTAGTGAGTAAATCCCTAAACCCTAAATAATTGACACCTAACCCCTTAAACCATCACACTTGAATCCCTTAATTCATAAATATCGTACCACTAAGACATGAACTTATGAGTCCTTTAACCCCTAAACCCCTTAACCCCTATCCCTTAATCCCTTAACATCACAAATCCCCAAGGAATTGAACATTAACCACTAATCCTTGGTACCTAATTAAACACTAAATCCCTAAATATCTAAAGGCCTTATCACCTTACCTTAATCTTCTTAACCTTAACACCTTAACCCATATTCCTTTATCCTCTGAATCCTTAAACCCCCCTTAGTCCTAATTCCTTAAATCCTAACCCATTAAACCGTGACCCTTTAACCCGCTAACTCCTAAAGCCATAAGTCCTTAACCCTTATCCCTAAAATTGCTTTACTAGTAATCCCCTAATCCTTATCCCCTTGAACCCTAATTCTTAACCAAATTACCCCTAACCCCTTAACCTCTAACCATTAATCCCTTAACCGCTAAACCCCTAAACCCTTGATGCTTGACACAAAACCCCTTAAACCATAACCCTCTAATCAATTAAACCCTAAATCTCCTAATTCATAAGATTCCTAACCATGAGAAATAAACCGCTAAATTCATTAATCCCTACACCCCCTAATCCATTACCTTGTAATCCCTAACTGATTCACCCATAAAACATTAACCAATTAAAAACTAATATGTAATCCCTTATCCTGTAAATCCCTTGATCCATAAACCCCATAACCCTAAGCACTAAAATTGTAAAACCCCTAACCATTAAACCCACTAACCCCTAAACACTAATCCCTTATCTTGTAATTCGTAATCCATAAACCTTTAAATTCCCTAAACTATTAGACCCTAAAGCTGAATCCCTTGATCTATAATCCCTAACTAACATCTAAATACCCTAATCCCTAAATCCCCTATCTTGTTAAACCCCATCACCTTAACAACTTAGTCCCTTAAACCTTTAATGCATATCCATTTACCCCCCTAATCCTTAAATCCCCTAACTTCTAATTACAAAAACCATAACCCATTAAACTCTAACTCTAAAAACCCCAATCACTAAAAAATATAACCCAAAACTACCGTACCCACTAATCTCCTAATATCGTTACGCATAAATGCCTCAACCCCTAAGTCCTCAACTCTTATCCCTTGAAACCTGTAACACCTAACAACCTAATCCCTAACACCTTAATCATTAGTCCCTATTTCCTTAACACATAACCCCTAATATGTTAAAATTTAAACACAATAACCCCTAATTCCTTAATCCCCAATCCTTTGATCCTTAATTCATTAATCCTTAATCCCTAGTTAACCCCTAAATCCTTTATTCCCTTAGGGTACGTTGCAAATGGACATGTCATATGCAACAATTCTAGTTTTCGGTGAGCATAGAAGGTTGTACAAAGAAAAAAAACTATCATATGTGGTTAGAAGTAAAAAAAAAACCTCATAATAAAGCCCATATGTTTAGTTGATACATATATTGGTTCATCTATTTTTTGTTACGATCTTTGTCTTGAAAAAGAAAAACAAAACAATGACAAACTTCTTGAACAAAACAATGAAAACAAATTCTAAAATGAACAATTTTTAAATCAAGAACCTGATGTTGAAGGGTTATGGAACATGGATTTTGATGGACATTCAGTAAGGAGGGAGTTGGTGCAGGAACTTGTATTGTTTCCCCAAGTAATTATTCCAATCTTTATTCTTTTAAGATAGCTTTTGAGTGTACAAATAATGTGGTTGTATATAAATCTTTAATTCTAGGGGTAAATATTTTGAAAGATTTGAAATCTGAGAGGATAGTTGTACATGGTGATTCTAAGTTAGTGATTAATCAATTTAATGGAGCTTATCAGAAAAACATCCTAGAATGAGGGAATATATAAATGAAATGTGGGACATGTTTGGAAATGTTTTCATGGAGCAAAAAAATTCACTGATTCCAAGAGATAAAAAAAAACATAGCTTATACTTTGGTTACTTCAGCGAGTGCATTTAAAATTACTATTTACCCAAATAGGAAGTATGGTATTGAGGTGAAGCATAGACCATCAATACCAGACGATGTCAAACAATGGAAAGTTTTTGAATATGACCAACATATTAAAAAATTTCTTGAAATAAATGATGAGTTTGCGCCCAATACACAAATTGATGAGGAAAATCAAAACATAGAGAATAGTGAAAATGATGAGAATGTTGAATATTGCAGTCCAGATCCACAATAATTTTTGAAAGTTATAGGAGGTAAAGAGATAATTTAGTTGAAAAATAATTACATTCCCAAAGGTTTGGTTCCCTTGGAAAAATTATTTTACAATAATGTTGTAGCAAGAATCCTAAAGTTGCTCCTAATGACATAGTGGAAGACTATAATATTAGGAAAGAACAAGGGCCAAAGATGATAAAAATATCTAAATCTTTAACTCCTGAAAATAGAGATAAGTATATTGATTTGATGAAGATATTTTCTAATGTTTTTGCATGGAGTTATGAATATTTAAAAGAATATGATACATCCATCATTCAACACATAATTCCTATTAATAAATATGAAAAATCATTTAGACAAAATCTTAGAAGAATAAATCCATTTATCTTTCCTCTTATTGAGAAAGAAGTGAAGAAATTGTTAAATGCAAGATCATAGTGTCACTGAGATTTTCCAAATGAGTGACAAATTTGGTTCCAGTTAGAAAAACTAATTGGGAAATCAAATTGTGTGTGGATTTTATAAATATGAATAAGGTGTCTCTAAAAGATAACTATCCTCTTCCCAAAATGGGCCATATCTTACAAAGAGTTGTTGGGGAGGAAAGGATTCCATTGTTTGTTGTTTTTTCACGGTATAATTAGACTAAAGTGCATCTAGATTATCAGAAGAATACAACTTTCACTACACCATGGGGGACTTTCATGTATACAAAGATTCCTTTTGGATTAATGAATGCAAGAGCTACATTTTAGAGATTCGTGGACATGTCCTTTGTAGATTTTTTTCATTTATATGGATGATATTACAGTCTATTCCAAATCTGATAATGAACATTTGAAGCATTAAAGGCATGTTTTCCTGAAGTCTAGAAAGTTTGGAATTTCTTTGAACCCAAGAAATATATTTTTTCAATGCAAGAAGGAAAGTTATTAGGGCATGTGATATCAGAGAATGAGATTAAAATATATCTAGACAGAGTATCAACAATTCAGAAAATTGACCTTCCCAGAAGCAAAAAGGAAATTCGACCTTTCATTGGGAGAGTTAAATATTTAAGAAGATCCATTCCTAACATCGTAGAGATCCTAACATCTATTACCAACATGTTAATAAAGTAAAGGTAAATTAAGTGGAAAAGTGAATATAATAAATCATTTGATGGTATTAAGAAGGAAATCAATGCAGCCCCAATGTTGGTTAGTCCTGATTTTTCAAATATTTTTTTATACTCTATTTTGCTTCAGAACATACAATTGCAAGAGTCCTATTGCAGAAAAATGGGGAGAATTTTGAGCATCTTATATCCTTTTTCAACATAGAATTGAGGGATTTTGAATTTAAATATGACATAATGGAAAATAAATACTATTCTCTAGTTAAATCATTGAAATATTTTAGGGTTTACATATCACATTCTCATGTGATTTCTTTTGTTCCTAACAATGTGGTGAAAGAAATTTTGACATAGCTAGATCTTGAAGGTCAGAGATGAAAGTGGATTGTTGTACTTTTGGATTATGATTTGGATATCATACCAACAAAGTTAGTTAAAGGACAAGGATTGGAAAAATTGTTGGTTGAACCAAATTGCAATTCTTGGAAGATAAATTTTATTTCAAACATGCGAGATGATGCACTCCAAGGATAAGGGTTATAGGTATCTGAATATTTTTCCGTATTTCCATAGTATAGTGACATTGTTTATGTTTTCTAAATGTTACAAGCTTCACCAGAATTGAGGAAAACTAGAACTAGATATGTGAAAATGAAGGAAACCAAGTTTTTCAATATGAATGGATACTTATATTTGAAGGATCCACGAGGAATTATACTGAATTTTTTACTTGAAAATGAATCCAAGCATACCATGAAGGAGTTTCATAAAGGTGTTTTTGGAGGTCACCATTATTAGAAGGAAACTATAAACAAAATTATCAGAGATGGGTTTTATTGGCCTATACTATTTTATGATGTGTATAAGGAGGTAGAATCTTGTCATTAATGTCAAAATTTTGACTAAAAAAAGAAAGTTATTTCCTTTACCTTTAAATCCTATTTATATTGAAGCAACTTCCCAATGGAGGGGTCTTTATTTTATTGGAGAAATTAATCCTACATCCTCAAGACATCATAGATGGATATTGACTACAAAAAATTATTTCACAAAGTGGATTGAAGTTGTACAAACTAAGAAGGTATCATATGTTGTTATCCTCAAGTTCCTAGAAGAAAAAATCCTTTATAGATGTTGTTTTCCAAGAATAATTATAACTGGCAATGCTAAGGATTTTAAGTCAAAGAAAATGATTAGTTTTTTTCATGATTATAATATCAACCTCATTCATTCCACAACGTATATTCCTCAGGGAAATGGGTTAGTTGAGTCATCAAATAAAATCTTGGATAGGATTATCAAGAAGTTGTTGTAGGATAAAAAAAGGATTCGCATAAAAAGATCATTTTTTCTCTATGGGAAAGTAGAATTAGCACTAAAAAGTCAATTGGTACTTCACCCTTTCAGTTGGTTTATATAACAGAGTTAATTTTCCCTCTCCTTTTAGGGTTATGAGTAATGAAACTTTTATAATAAATTGAAGAAGAAACTAAATTTGTTCAAAGGAGGATTAACCAATTGATTGAAGTTCAAGAGATGAAAAATAAATTATTTTCCAAAGTCCTAAAGTCTAGTCAATCTATTGAAAATATTCATTTCTCATTTGATGTGAATATCCATAAAAAATTATAATTGGTTTTATCTCTTTTAAATCTGTTGGAGACATTTACCTTCATAATCACTCCTTCAGTCAAATTGGCCTAGTTAAACCACTATCCTAAGTTTAATTGACATCAGTGGAGCATTAATTACCATCATCCCAGTCACTCCCACGCCTACCTACAGTCAAGGAGGCTAACTTAGCCTTCTCCTACAGTCAAGGAAGCTAACTGGAGCACTCCAGGGGTGATCTGTGTGACATTCATGCACCTAATTGCTAACTGAAAGTAACCACCAGTTAACAATTAGGTGCATGAATGTCATACAGATCACCCCTGGAGTGCTCCAGTTAGCCTCCTTGACTGTAGGAGAAGGCTAAGTTAGCCTCCTTGACTATAGGTAGGCATGGGAGTGACTGGGATGATGGTAATTAATGCTTCACTGATGTCAATTAAACTTAGGATAGTGGTTTAACTAGGCCAATTTGACCGAAGGAGTGAGTATGAAGGTAAATGTCTCCAACACCCCCCCTTAAGCTATACTCAGGAAGAGTTAGAAAACATAGATGCATAAAATGATAGGGCCCTGGAAACTAAGGCCATAGGTCACCTTGTACAATAAAGTAACTGCTTAATATAACCAAGGAAACGAGGAAAAACTCATGGGAAAAATACCCCCCCTCAAACTAAGCAGTAAATCAAGAATTGGTTCTTCTATGCAATAGCATCCTGAGACTATGCATGTGAACCTCTGAATCCAAACTAAATGAATATGTCTAGAGGAATCTTCCACTTTGGAAGAAAAAAAATGCACTCAACTGAATCAGAAATATAAACAGCTGCATGGTGAAAAATGGACCCATGTTGAGCAACTGAAGTCATCTGACGAGAGAGCAAAGGTTCTTGAGGATTCGAACCATGTGTGGAACACTCAAGAAAATGATATGTTGCAGCCCTGAACAGAAAACCATGATTGGTAAAATCAGCCCTAAATCTTAGGAGCAAGTGTCCAAGCGGATGCATAATGTCTTCCTCTTTACTAGTTCTATGAGGAGATGAGCTTGTGACCAAAGGTAGAGGATCCTTGGGACTCTGGAGAGCGAATGATTGAGCTCCATAATCTGATATAGATTCTGAAATATCTAATGAATCACAAAATAAAATATCACCAACCTCACGAGAGGAAACTAACACCAAATCCCCATCAGCAAAATTGAAGAAGAACTGCGGTACTTGATTTTTCACACCGGAATTGGTGAGAGCAGCTACAAGCATGGATGAAAGCTCTTGAATTTTAAAATATGAACAAAATAATATCATATCAGAATTTAAATCAGATCTAAATAAGTTCACAACAGATCCAAAACTATGAAATGAAATCAAATCCCCAACAGCAGTTTTGTAGGAGACTTGCGGTACTTGTTTCTTCACACCATTGATGAGAACAGCTACAAGCAGTACTGAAGGTTTATGAAACTGAAATTTTGAACCAATAAATATCATATCATATCCAAATAATATCATATCAGATCCAATAAGGTTCATATCAGATCAAAAATTATGGTCAATCGAGATGGTAGATGCACAGTTTTCTTCTTCTTCAAAATTCTGAATTTTGGTGCATGCAATCCTGCAGGAATTTGCTGGAAGATATAGATCATGGGAAGCAAATGTGTCACTCTTATAATCTGATATTTCTTCCAAAATATCCAATTTTTTACATATTTGCACACCAGCAGCAACATTAGAGGGAGAAAAATCAAATTTCTCTTCACTTTCAGAAGCAATTACTGGTAAATTTTGCACAGAATTAAACGGAAAATCACTGGTGAATGTTTGCATGGAATTGCAGCATTATTTTTCTTCAATATTAGAGATTCGAATGCCTTCTTATGTTTCATCAATATGAGAATATGATATATCATAGATCTCATGAACTTCCGGAGCATCAGGAGAAGGGGTCACTTCATGGAGACTTTCTTCAATTCGAATTGAATGTGTAGAAGATTCTGCTTCATCTTCATCTTGAACAACTTCATCAGAGAGAGTAGAGGCTGAGACTTTTGAGTAAAGAACTCTTGTGGTGCTAGCTGTAATCTCCAAATTACTATTATGATCCTCATTGTGCTTGCCAAAGGTTTTGTCCAATCTTGTCCAGAGATCCTTTGGGTATTTAGCAGAATCAATAACAAAGTACAATTCATCATCAAGGGCCAGAGCTATTGATCCAGAAGCTCTGTCAATTTCATTTAGCCAGTCATTCTAATTCTCATAATTCTCTCTTCCAATTCCAATAGACACCTCATAGAGACCTCATCTCTTGAGATATGCAATCATCTTCAACTTCCATTCCGAATAGCTTGTGAATGGGGTGAGAGGAGGGATTGATGAGTCCATTCAAAGTTGTACCTGTTAAGACCTACAAATCAAAACAAAAGGGGGACCGTAAGGTCGGACAGCCTGCACATTCTAGGCTTTCATCACACCCAGCATAGTCAATCAAGCAAGCTTGATCAACAAGTTCTTTACTTGGGATATTGAGTGGTAAGCCTTGGCTTCTGGTGCAGTGCTGGATTTTTGAGCTATTGCTCACTTTCCATGGAGAAATCTGTCAAAAATATTGTTCTTGAGAGATTGTTCTTCATCTCGCCGCATGCACTGATACCATATTAATTCTTGCACATGATCTACGAACTAGGAATCAAAATCATCAAAGAATTATTAACAAATACTCATGAATTGGAAAATAACTGGAATCAAAATAGGTTTCCTCTCTGTATATTTTATAAACAATAAAATGGTTACAATATCCATGCAGAGAAATGGCTTAACTCCATGAAGAATTTGAATACCTAAGGGACAATTCGAATTCAATGAGTGAGTCTAGCTTAACTGACTCTTTGCCATGCAAACTCACTTAGTTAACCACTTGACCAAAACCCTAATTGACTCACCAAACCCTAACTAAAGTTGGAGTGCAATAAATGACTGAATCTCAACTGAAGGAGATCAAACACATGTCATAGCAATCCAATCATCAAGTGCTAGTACTGCATGACTCCAATAAACTCTGATGAGGTTAACTGAAGCTGAACTGACCATCAGAAGTTGGTGAAGGCGCCTTGTTCACTCTAGTTCATTAAAATAATAATAAATAATCATTAAATAATATATTTAATGAATGGAGGCACCTTAACTGACTGTAACTAATTGGTTGAACTGAAAGTAACCACCAGTTAGCAATTAGGTGCATGAATGTCACACAGATCACCCCTGGAGTGCTCCAGTTAGCCTCCTTGACTGTAGGGTAAGGCTAAGTTAACCTCCTTGACTGTAGGTAGGCGTGGGATTGACTGGGATGATGGTAATTAATGTTCACTGATGTCAATTAAACTTAGGATAGTGGTTCAACTAGGCCAATTTGACCGAAGGAGTGAGTATCAAGGTAAAGAGTCAGTTAAGCTAGACTCACTCATTGAATTCAAATTGTCCCTTAGGTATTCGAATTCTTCATGGAGTTAAGCCATTGCTCTGCATGGATATTGTAACCATTTTATTGTTTATAAAATATACAGAGAGGAAACCTATTTTGATTCCAGTTATTTTCCAATTCATGAGTATTTGTTAATAATTCTTTGATGATTTTGATTCCTAGTTCCTAGATCATGTGTAAGAATTAATAAAATCAAAATTTGGGTCATGAAAATGATAAATTTGTTGATGAAGTATTTTTAGGTTTCCTCATGAAAGTTAGTCAGTTAGAGTCAGAGTTAATTTAGGTAAATTGTTTTAATTTTGATTAATTCCTAATTGAGGTAATCCATTCCCAACTAGTGAATTTCCACACTTTGAAACACTTTAGATATCAACCATGCCTTTTGAATATTATGTTCATATACTCCAATGAAGCGTATTTGAAGTTCCTAGACACTATATTTTCCTTAGATATTGCAAAACAAATCAATATGCTTGATTTTTGTAACATCATTATGTAGAAGGTTTACGAAATGATTTTCAATGTTGAATTACCAAGGGCACTAGAAGACATAAAGGACATGCTTCAATTGGATCTAGAAAAAAATAGGGTATTGGTTTCTATACAAGGATCTCACTGAAGCACCTTATCTTCTACCATCATTTCTAACCGACATAATTTTTTCCCTTAAGTTTGTTAGGAAAAGGTAACACTCATAAGAGGAGCATTTTCTCAGTTTCAAAAAGTAATCATATGTTAAATTCCATTTCAATATTGGAACATTCATCATTAAGAATAAATGCTCTCTTCCCATAGTGGAGAAATTGTTACGGGCCATGATATTCCAAATAAATGAGAAGATTAATTATGACGCTCACCACATAATATCCCAAAGAAGACAAAAAAATATAAATAAATCATTTGAGCATCAAATGGTGGAGGGATTGGGCATAATTACTATTTTTTTAAGTTTTAATGAGAGCTAGTAGGAAGTGATACATGACATTAATGCAGGTCTAACAAGATCTATTGCTCTATCCTTCCAAACACCTGCTTAGTCAGATTGTTCCAATAAGAGGGTATATCAGAAGTGATTAGCATGGATGTTGGTGAATACATCTCCAATGAAACTATCAAAATGGATCAGAAAAAGGATATTGTTTTCCTGGAAGAGAAGAACTTGATCAATTAAGGAGACAATGCCTTGGTCTAGCAACTAGTAGTACATTTGTAGTAGTATTCATTTTCAGATCTTCAAAAACTTGGAGAAAGTTCCTAGTATAAATCCATAACTGGTTTGATTTCACAGTATGCAGGGAAAAATAAACAATTTCTTGAAGAGACACATAAGTTGTTTCCTCAGTTTAAACAATTGTCAGAATAAAATGTCTCATTTATTGCAGTAAAGGATCTAGAAATAAATACTTTGAGAATTACAATTGTAACTGATGGTGAAGTGTCAAAGATGGAGGTTAAACTAGATCAAATTAATAAATTTGACGAAAATCATCTCCACAAGAAAACAATTGAAGTTCTTTATGATAATATTTTGCAATCAACCTTAAAGATTTCAAAATTGCAGTTAGTGTTGGAAAAGTTAGAGGGACGATTGAAATAAGAGAATGTAGAAAAAAAAGAAAACCATACCCAAATTAAGAAATTGTAGGCAAACATTGTATCCATTAAAGAAAATACAAATAATGTACATCTTACCAAGAGGCTCCTAGATGAACAAAGAAAATACAATTCAGGTATTAAAGAAGAAGTTAAAAGTTCCACGTGTCGAGCATGTGAAGAATCCAAAGCTAACACATTACACCATGAAAAGGATTCAATTTATCAAATAATTATTGATTATAAAGGTAAATCTCTGATGTAGTGGGGATTTATCCCCTACTACATGCAAAAGCACCTACCCTAGATTATTTCGATCATAGGGTAGTTCATGGTGAGAGGGATTCCTCAACCTCAACAACAATAATAACAATATTTTTTATGATTGTATATATATATAAATTTTTCTAACTAATAAAAACAAGAACAAGTATACCTTTCAATAATATTGGCCACTACAGTCGTTTGAGGAAATGGCCCACTGGCTCCACGGTCTGGTTCTCCAGTCGTCGTCACTAATGGTTGTAAAAAGGGGGGAATGGATCCAATAGGTATGGAGGAATATTACTATACAATGTGGGAATGATATGGAAATAATATGGGAACAGTGGTGAAAGGTGAAAAGTTTAGGAATTAAGGAATGTTTGTGGGGAGACCTTCACAATATATTTATAGGGTGATCCAAGGATTTTTGACCCATGGTATTTTATTGTCCATGGTATTTATATATGGTTTTTTACCCACTCTCATTTTATGTTTTTTTTCCCTTTTTGGAGAGAATAGGTATAAGTCATAATAAAGGCTCAACTTCCCTATATCTATGGGGGGAGAAATAATAATGGTTTGGGCCATTTTTGGTTGAATTTTAATTGTGAAATTCAAAATGGAGGAAATAATGGTGGAATAATGATGTATAACTATGGTTTGGACCATAGAGAGAAAAGTGAATAATTTTTGGTTTTAACATATGAAATTATAAAATAAAAAGTAAGATTACGAGAAGGAAAAGGTTGGATTACAGTAAAAAAATTGCATCTTTGAGTCCAAAACAAATAGATAATCTTCCACAATATCTGAAGAGCCAAAAAGTAATACTTCTACATGGGAATTAACAAAATATATGTCACCAATTACCTTAAAGGATAAAAATACTGGGGAACTAAATGAAGAAAACCAGAAGCTGAAAGAAGAGACGAATGAGAAGGCAAAAACAAAAATAATTTTGAAAGTGAACAAAAGTAGTTGCAAAAGAAAATAAATGAGTTCAAAATCAATATGACAAGTTAAATACCATTACAAGGAGAAAAACACCTCACTTGAGATTCATTATTAGAAGAAATTACTAAATTTAGAGCAGATTTGAACTACATTGATGCCATAAATACTATAGAAAATACAACTCTTCAAAGATGCAAGGTTATAAATGAGACTTTGGACAAAATAAGTTTGGATATAGATTAGAAGGTAGCGAATTTTTTGGATAAATTTTAACTCAAATAGATATGCAGACATTGGGAATCAAATACAAGATAGTTATCATTATTTGGGATAGGAAAATCAATTGCAAGCAACACCATGTTAAAAATGTGCAGACTAAAGCATAAAAAATAATCCAGCATGTTTAGAGTTGTAAGAATTTATTTAATAATCTCTTGGAAAAGGGTATTCCTTACTTTTTGGGTGAACATGGAAATTTGAGTCCCCAAGAAAAATATCATATTTTTCTAGTCCAAGATTGTATGGATCATTCAAAGTTTGACGAATTGACCCAGGGTCCAACAGGAAAGGTTGTAATTGAAAAATTATCCGATGAGTTTTAGATATTTGCTCAATTTCAAATGATTAAGTCAGATATACTTCCTATGTCTTATACAACTTGTTTGGAAATTTAAGTTCTGATCAAAGAGATGGTGGACTACAAGATTCCTTCCCATGAGTAGTGGTCGGTGGTGGAAAAAATTGGCAAAACCAATTATAAACTTCATCCATGATGGACAATTGTTATAGTTTGTATGAAACTTATTGTTTCTTCGGATATTCACCTAATCAACACATGAAAACCAAATTCATTTGATCCTATGCTGAATTCAAGCGTAATAGAAATAAATAACAACGAAGAAGCAACACAATTCCAAAATCTTAGGCATTGGTTTACAAGAACTCTACTTTTAATAAATAGTGGGTTAGGGTTTTCTCTTGGAGCATCACATTTTGCAATGTAATGAGGGTTGGATTCTGAGAGAAAAATACTACTGTGTATTGTAATTTCATTTTTTATATTAATAAAAGTTTCAAAGAGTAGAAGTTCATAACATTTTCAGATAGAGATTCATGTTCCATTATTCTTTTAGTCTGTGATTTTATTGTGTGAATGTATTTCCCGTAATATCCCATTATGTGTTATTCATTTAGTATATGAATGAAATAAAATGAGTTATAATTCATCTATGAGGCTTTGATTTCATCACATTAAGATATTTTCACCATCTTCTTCTAAAGTTAATGCAAAATGCATCCTTGTTATATGTTTTGTGTTAATGCAATGCGCTTTTTAAATCTACTTCCATACTACAATGCCTGAATGAATGAGAAAATAATGTTTATATTTCCTATGTTATTACTTTTTTCCACCACCAGTATCTTACATCTTGAAAAACTATTCATTTATTGATTCCATGCCCAATGGTATACCCCTTGAGTCTACCATGTTATCAAATCTAGTTATCATCGAAATATATGGCCATTGTTTTGAAAATACGAACTATCGTTGAGTGACCTTTGGACTACATATTCATAAAGGGAGCCCCATTTAGATTGAGAATTCCAGTTTCAGTCCTAAATATTAGTTTAAGGTTACCTTGGATATTTTATTTTACATCCAAGGGGAATTTTTGAGTGATAAAAAAATGCTTAGGTTTAGTTGTCAATGTCTGATTTGCATATAAGTTTTATTGCATATTATTGTATTTGATTATAATTACCAGTTACACAACTTCACAATTAATTGTTTTTGTTTTCGATAGAAAATAAATTTCACAAAGACATCACCACCTCACGGCTCTTGTTTTGTTGTAGTTAATAATTTCATTTTTGATATAAAATGTTTTCTTATATTTTAATTTTACACTTGTATTTTTGTTTTAATCTTTATCAAATATGATATGAAAAATAAAATGATACAAGTAAAAAGGAAAGTAGCTAATTTTATATTTATTATTATTAAAAATATATAAAAGGGAACCATTTTGTAAATTTTATTTAAGGAAAAAAAAATTTCCTTCAAATATTTTTTTTTTACTGATATTATATATATAGATGAGCACTTATGAACAAAATCTAGATAGTGATTAGGTTTTTTCTTTGAATTTTTGAATTCTCTAAGGAAATTAACAAAAAGTCTATATGATTCACTGTGTTGGTTGAATGTCCATCAAGGTATCACCGAAGATTCTGTTATAAGAAATCCATCCCCATGGGGATGTGAAGATGTTGTTGAGAAAAACATTTACTCACTAAGTTTAGTTTATGGAAAGATTTGAACACTTTGGAGAGAGATCCCAATCAAATCATTTTGCATTGTAAGCTTACCTTCAAGTTCCAAGGCCACCCTTTTAACTAATTGATTTGTAACCCTATTGATTTCCCTATATATGTTGTTCATAGTTGTTTATGGCATACTAGATATGATTTATTTAGAGGATATCAATATGGATTAATGTGTGATGTCCACATTTTCTCTATTGTCGATAATCCACTATATGTAAACTTGGGAGTCACAAAAAAGTGAAATTTTTATGATTCCAAGATCCCATGAAATATGTAGAAGAGTGCCAACTACAACTAGCTTTAAGATGTTTTATGTGACCTTTCCTCTTCTTCACTTAACCTCGGGTTTCCTTACTGTCCTCCATAAAAAAACCCACAAGGGGATGTTGTATTAAAGTTAAGGGCTCAATCATTTTCTTCTCATTTGTTTAAGTCAACCCATCGGATTCAAAAATTCATAAGAGCGTAGATGCATGTATTTTTATTTTGGAAGATACCTTCATTTCATGTGATCCAGAACGACTATAAGATTTTGAGGGCGGTTCCTTGTTCTTCCTGTTGTAATATTGGACAATACTGAGAGGGGGTGAATCAGTATTGATAAATTTTAACAATTTATACCAATTTTAATTTATTCCTTAACACACATGAACAACAATAACACCTAGAACACATAATTATTATGGAATCCCAATTGAGTAAATTACCAATACTTCGTATTACTGCAAAATTATATTTACACATAGTTTATGCCCGATTCTATAGACAAGGATGCTACTACACCCTATTTACCAGAAACTACTAGAAGGAGGCTATGCCCCCCTGGTTTTATCAACTTCTACTGAAAGGAATCTACTACACCCTAGTTACCAGCAACTACCAGAAGGAGGCTACAACCCCTTGCAAGCTTATAGCCTTCCCTTGCACCACCCTTCCACCCTAAAATGTTTTTATCAATATTATAGATATCTTTTCCTTTAATCTCTGTCACAAGTTACTTCTACATGTCATTGGTCTCTGCCGCTATGATATGGAATACAGACAAAATTTCTCTCACTCATCATTATGTCTATAAATATCCTCTAACACATTTTTTCATTAGAGGAAATTTCAACTCAAAATGGGCCTCCTAAAATGAACTAATAAAATAATAGTTAAAATAATAAAATAATATTTATTAATTTTGGAGGAAGAAAAGAAAAAAACTACTTTTTTGTTTGTATTTTTGACATATATCCCCGTGTTTTTACTCAAATTTTGATCGGGAGAGCTCGTTGGATGTGGAATTAAATTTTGCATCCAACGAGTACCCACTCGGCATACTTTTGACGGACCCCGCTACCCCAAAAACAAGAAATACCTAAAAAATGGAATGATGACATCATCATTCCATTTTTTCAAATATTTCTTGGTTTTGGGGTAGTGGGGTCCATCAAAAGTATGCTGAGTGGGTACTTGTTGGATGCAAAATTTAATTCCGCATCCAACGAGCTCTCCCGATCGAAATTTGAGTAAAAACACAGGGAGATATGTCAAAAATACAAACAAAAAAATAGTTTTTTTTTAATGATACCTATCCCCAAATTTATATTAAAAAAGTGTTTAATACCTATACGGTATTTCAAATTTAAAGCAATTTCATTGGCTAACACATGATGACATGGAATTTGAATAAAAGTTAAAAGGCCCATTTTGAGTTGAAATTTCCTCTAATGGTGAATGCATTTCTTCACCGTTGCGGCTTTTCAGTCTTATATTGTGCCTCTCATGAAAATTCAATTTTTTATTTGAACAATTATTTAATTCTATTTAGATTTATCAGTCATACCTTTTTACAACAAAATATTACAAGATTGCCTCTTCGCAATTATAATTCCTCATCAAAAATTCTTCTGAATTTAATGATATTTCCGCAATATATCCTTTCCACAATCATACTAAGTCATTGATCCATTATGGACTCTTTCATGTCCATCGATCTAACACACATATTTTGCTTTGTAATCATCTTTTTGCAACAAACTTTCTGCACCATTGATTTCTTGTGGATTCTTTCCAGGCTATTGATATTTTGATCATATGTGGATTATGGATTGTGGGTTTTCCCAAATTTATTGAAATTGTTTCCACAATTTTTCTTATGCTTCGAAAATATCATGCAGACTCTCTCCTAATCGACGATTAGATGCAGATTGTAGATTTCATGTTTTCCAAATTCCTTAAAAATGATTCTGCAATTTTCTTTTCGCAAGATTTATTACGCGCCTTTGATCTCATGTAGAATCTTTCCTCATTGTTGATATTAGGGATTGTGGATTTAAAAATGTGGAACCACACTTTTCCATTTTGGACTTTTGCAATTTTATTTTCCACAATTGTGCTTCTGTGTTTCTTCTAAATCATCAATTTCCTTGCAGGTTCACTCCTGACCATCGATCTACGATCAAATGCAGATTGTGTATCTTCACTTTTCTTTGTGCATCAATCATTCACTACCATTGATTTATTTGAGGATTCAATCCTAACCATTTATCTACGATCAAATGCGGATTTGTGGATCTGTCCAAATCTTTTTGGCACTTAGGACTATTATCTCCACTTCTCGCTTTGTGCATCTTTCCCCTATCATCGACCCTGTCACTGATTTTCTTATTCAACTTCGTAATTCCTCTTTCTTTCACTAAGTCCACCCTATTGTCATTTTTTACTAGTTATTCCTTTTCCATTGTTGAACTCTTTTGACATCAATTGACAACTATTTTCAACACTTCCTTCACTGCTTCATTGAATTAAGACTCCATTTCTTCTCTAAAGTTGTAGCATGCCCATGTAATCTATGGTTTTCTTCATATTTTTTATGTGTCCAATAATTATTTAATGAAGTGGAATTGGAGGTATATGTGAGAAATGATATCCTCATTATCCCCATATAGTATGCATTTATTAGGTCCCATCCATCCACTGCATTATAAAACTCCCTAAGTTGGGATGGAGTTTTTCAAAATGAGCTAGGAATGGAAAATTATGTTTAGTGGTGCTAGAATTTTCCAGATGGAATGCCACCACCAAGGACTCTTTGGGGGTATATTGGGATGTAGTACTTTGAATCCAAGTTTAATGTTGTATCCATTTATATTCAAATTTACCTCTTAGAGTAATTCATCCTTTTCAAACTAAGGGTGATCCCAACTTGTGTTAGTGAGTTTTTGTAGGTATTTGAGCAATTCCTTTCAATGTAGAATAGTCCAATATCCTATGTGGATGTTCAATGTTGATTCCATTCAATACACCCATTGCAATATGGGTTAAGAAAATTGAGTCTTCTATTAGTCATCAACCACTTGTAGCGGCATGTAATATCCTATGGGATGCCATACCCATCGATCAATTCAAAATTTCACTTATGTGCACTTTTCAACCTTCCAACATAAATTTTCCACTATACTCCAAGTAGAGAGGACAATCACATTCCAAAATTTTGATCCTCCTTCATATTGTTTGGATGCATTTCTCAGACAATTCTCAATAGTAGTTAAGGAAATGTAGTTATGTGTCAAAATTTATTTCCATATCCCTCTTCTGCTAATCAACTTCCAAGTACCTTTTGTCGTAAGATATTTTCCAAATAGTTGCAGTTGTTTTATATCATAGCCTTCAATATCCTTTGGTCTGTCCAATGTGTCCCAAGTGACCATGTTCATTCCACGTATGTTCTTTACTCCTTTCCAAAATAATATTAGGAGAATTTATCAGACCAAAGAGAGGATATGAATGGGTATAACTACCAAGGCCATCCAATAGATTGGTATGTCTCGGGGAACAATCTTAATCAATATTATTATGATTAATCTTAGGCCCATTTATGGGCTTGGTGGTCGATTAGTTCCTTGATCCAGTCAACCATCCATGTTTAATATATAATAGTATAAGTGTTTGGTATCAAATAAAACCCCATATATATTAGAAAAGATTTGAACTCTTAAACAATGAATGGAGGAATTTTAAAATCATTTTGTGATGAAATTGTGGCACATGATTGAAGTATGTGTAGGACTTAGGTTTACTAATATCCATGTCCAATGCCTCATAGAGTGCATGAGAGGGACTTAGATTCCCTTGTTGGTCCATTTTTGAAGAGTAAGACATCATCCACAAACATCATGTTGATAAGTTGAATGGAAGGGGATAACTTGATTCCTTGGATAAGACATATCTTGAAGTCAATTGTTATTAACTTACCAAGACCCTCAATAATAAGGAGTACGTGTTCTTTTTGGAGCATGATCCTCTTGATTCATAGATCATTTTTCAGTTGTGTTTTGATCCCAGTACCATGACAAGGGGTGTGCAGGGATTTCCCACCACTAAAGTTTCCATGGGGGTTCCAAGGGGGAAACAACTAATTTGGGAGCCCCCCACCTGGAGCGATTTCAGGGGAAGCACCCTTGTAGCAAAAATTTAGGAAAATTTTCCGTTTAAAATGTGGTGATTTCAAATTCATGACTTGGTCAATAATGGGTGATTTACGGGCCCATGGTTTGGGGTGCCTTGTGGTATTTTACCATGGTATTCCCTTTATTTAAGGAAGGAACTGTAATATGATTATGTATTTTATTGTATTGTAGTATTGTAAAAATGATCTCTATGACTGTGTGAGAGAGACTTCCAAGGAGTTAAGAGGAAGTGCAACGGGTTTTCTACAAGTTCTATCCCTTCATTTTGTTGGACGATTAGAAGGTATAATAATAAAGGACTGATAATTTGTATGGGGATGTATCCCATCTTGGGTGAACCACGTTATATTTGTGTCTCTTTTGTAATGTGCTATGTGTTTTATATTTGTAGATTGTTTATTTTTATTGCTCTATGATTATGTTTTTCTAACAAGTGGTATCAGATCCAAATGTCCATTTGGCTAGTAAACGCGCAAGAAAGAAGGGTTCCTGGTTCAAGTGGGAGTAATGGAAGAAGAATGAAAGTTTAGGTTCGACAAATTTAATGACCAAAACTACCATTTATGGAAGATGCAAGTGGAGTACTATTTGTATCAGAAGGATATTTTCATACCAACAGCCAGAAAAAAAAACAGTCAGCGACTATGAAGGATGAAGAGTGGGAGGTTTGTGATAGAAAGGCACTAGGAACAATATGATTTTTCATGGATTCATCGGTGGCTTTCAATATTTCAAAATAAAATACAATAGAGGGTGCGATGAGTGCATTGGATAAGCTCTATGAAAATCATCATCTTCCAACAAGGTATTTCTAATGAATAGTTTATTTAATATGAAAATGTTAGAAAGTGTATCTATTGCGAACCATTTAAATGAATTTAATATGATAAATGATCATCTAAGTTTCGCAGGAGTTAATTGAGTTGTTAATCCTTAGTGATGGATTTCTCTTATTTTTTCCCTCTAGAGAGAGTAACATCCTTTGTAATGAAAGGTTGCAATGATTTAATGAACCAACTAGTTAAGAAGTCATTGGGAATTTGTGATTTTATTAAACTCCAATTCCTTTTCCATTCATGAATATGATCATATATGTGCATGGAATTATCCTTTTTGGATGAACTCAGGAGTTTAGTGTCAGTCTCATAGCATACTAGTAATTATAAATGGTTTAAGAATTCCATTGCAGTCACATTGAAATTATGAAAGGAAGATCTTGGTAATTCAATGCACCACTTTGGTGCTACCCTTGTTAAGGTCCTTTGGAAGAGAAACAACCTAATGGAATCATACATCAAGGAATTTTAAGAACACCAAAGATGGAAATTCATCACATGGTTTGTTGGATATTATTTAGGCTTCCCCTGAAACATACATATGTATGAAGGAATTTTGTTAGGTATAGGGTGACATATATGATCATTTAACATTGGGTCAATGGTTAGCTTTGTCATATCTAACAGGTTCAAATTATCCAAAAAGGGTATCTTTGTTTGTGCATATTATTGCATATTATTCCCCAAAGGGTATCTTTGTTTGATCAAGGAACATTTTCTTGGTGCATATTATTCCCCAAAGGAAGTATGGAAATGATTCTACCTATTCTAGGATTAATTTCCTTTCCTTGCGGCATAATTTTTCCTAAAGGAAAACTGGTGCTCACACCTCCCATTCCTTGAAAAGGTGTGTTCATTTGAGGTAGGATGGATCTCAAAATGACTCCAGACACTGCAGAATGGTTGGGAATGGACATTTTAACACTATATGGTGGGAAAACATAGGATGGAATCAATTGACCAATGCAAGGGGTAGTATTATTTGTTGCAATGGTAGGAATATTGGCATTCACATGTTGTAAAACTAGAAAATTCATCCCAAATGAGAAAGGATTAGAGATTTGTGGCATATATGAATCTCTTCCAATAAGCACCATTACAGACGGTGGGAAGCATCCATATGCTCTTATAGATGAACTATTTAAGTTTCCTTATCCTATGTGAACTGAACTAACTAAGGGTATAACCTCTCCAATAATAGTATCCCTTGTATTTTCCATACTACCCCACTAAAATGGTGGATTATTTACTCTAGGGGTGTGTAAATCAAATTCTCGATTGTGAACAAAATTTGCACTCTGTGGTGGGTTTAACAACCTTTCAGTCACATGGAGTATCCTCTATAACAATAGGAAATAGGTTATCCCTAGGATGAGGAGAATAAACTCTAGTTAATTATTTAACTTCTCCTTATTGTTACTAATGTGTCCTTCCTTGGATGATCTCTTACACTCACTAGAGCTTGAATTGTTTTCTTCTTCTTTGTGTTATATTTCTAGTTCTTAATTTTCTTCCTTTGGCCTTTGAGGGATTGGATTATTATAATCATGTATTCTCCTTTTCCAAAGGAATTATATTTCTTTAGGAGAGTGTCCTTGAACCCTTCTATACCTACACAAATTTGATCGAGCATGGTGTCTCGCAAGAGATACAAAGGAGGAAGCGTAGAAAATTAAGAAATGAAACAAACAACACACACTAAAAATTTCCTAAACATATTTACATAAGCATAAATACTCTTCAAATGACAAGAACTTGGGTGCTTAGGACTAAATACTATTTAGTGAAGAGCCACAATTAGGGGCTTTCTGGAGGTCATCCTGGGATGATTAGGGAGTCCTATTATCCACCTCAATGGCACCTCTCCGTCCGAGTGCCGACATCCCTCATGTTGGCACACAAAAGGACATCTATGGATTGAGGGTTTCCCAAAACACTATAGATGGGATTATTATGAACTACATTCATCATCCATCAAGCTGGTTATTTTTACCCTTTTGCTATGTCAATTCATATACGCGACTCTCTATATATGCAACTCGTGTGTCATATGCAAGTCTTGGTTGTTGCATGTCGCGTATAGATGTATACGTGGGTTTCCTTTAGAGCAACTCGTGGATCATACGCGAGTTTATAGTCTTTATACCCAGATATACCTATATTTCACATTAAAAATAAAAACACATGAGTACTTGAGATTAGTTAATCCATTTACGTTAATGTCAATAACTGTCTCAACCTCCTCAACCTTCGAAACTACCTTATTTCACCAACTATAAATACAGGCCTTGGGGAGGGTGTTGGATATATACACTTGGAGAGAAAAGTTATGCTGGTGGAGTTTATACAGAAGTCTTTGGAGCAGTGAAACTAAGAATCCTTTGGCTGCAAAGGAGTCCTTGTCTCAGGCTTTGGGTTGTATTCTGAACTCTTTCCATTATTGTTAATAAAGAGAATCCTTCTTCCATATTGTGTCTTGAATGTATCTCATGTATTGTGGTTTGATAAATGTTTATGTTTCAACATTATGTATATGATTTATCTAACCTGTTTATATATATGAATAATCTTGTATTTGGAAGATTGATCCTTGACAGGTGAAGGAGAAAGCATCCCTGAAGACTTTGGAGGAGAAGCAAAGTGGAAGAGGACAAGCTAGGATCAACCGTTGTGAATCGGGTGAGTCTTTCCCATCCTCCTATTTCCTTTACTGCACTCTAGAGTCAATTGTCTACAAATTTGTTGAGTATGTTGGTAACCCCATACATTTGGTTATAAGGTGTTTATTCCTATACAACAGAACTGGCGACTCCACTAGGGAGCGCAGACTGCTGTAGGTTGTTTCTATCACCCCTGACCAGTATTTTCTTTGAAGTCTGTGTGTGGTATTTTATCCTGGTTCATATTTGTCACAGTGTTTGAAATTCTTCTGGATTTTTCTTAGTTTTTGAGAAAAATTTTGTACCTATACGCGGGTTGCTCTTCTGCATAGTTGCGTATAGAGGCCTGCATCCGTGGGTTGCTCTACTGGACAGTCACGTACCATACATGGGTTTCCCTTCTATATAGTCATGTATAAGCCTGGAAGTAGGAATTTCTTAGGATTGGGTTTGCTTGTCCCTCTGTGTGTGTATTTCCTATTTCTGTGTGGAATTTTTTATAAATGCTGTGATGTATGTTTGAAGACCTGTTGGTGATCACACTTTGTGCTTTTTCAAAATCCCTTGAGTCTCTTTTTCTTGGATTATTTTCTGTTTGCATGCTGAAGAAGCTTGGCCTATTTGGGTTGTAGGTTGAAGTGTCTCTGTCCAGATCAGTGATCAGGGTCTCGGGCTTTGTTTTTCCAGTATGTCTTTCGATATTGGTTGGTTTGTCACTTGCCTTTATAAGTCTACAGTGATTTTTGTCATTGTGTACACCTAAGCTAGGGTTCCTAGTCTGCCTTTGTTGGTTGTCTTTTGGTTCTGTCAGCCTGCTTTACTTCAGTTTGTTGGTTTTATACAGTTCATTAATTCCAAGTTTACTCAAGTATAGTGCATTTTAGGTGCATAGTAGAGTTTGAGTATTTTTAAAAGTGAAAAGAAAACATTGTCGAGCTTTTGCATTTTGCTTTTGCATAAGTAGTGTTTATTTCAGTTTAAAAATATTAATCTCAAAAGATACAAAAAACATAGGATTACTTTCTTTTATTGTTTGCATTTAATTCATCAATATATATTTGCAAAAAAGAAAAAGAAGTTTGTTTTAAATAGTGGTAATTTGCTTTGAATACACCTTTACTTTCATTTACTTCTTATTGAGTCAAAAACACCATAAGTACATCACTCCATTTCCTTCTGAGTAAGAAACAACCCTTTAAAATGAACGCATAATTAAAATTTACTAGTATTTTTTTGTTTTTAGGGGCCTTTCACCTATTAGCTTAGGCTAGACTTGTGGGCTAGGAAGTGTAAACTTCCCACAAGTTATAAAACTCAAACATAGTGGACCTTTCTTTAGGTAAATCCTTGACTTTATCGACTGTATTTGGGAAGCTCCTCTCAAACGGGAGTCAAGCATGAGGCTGCATGGAGGCTTGGACAAAGGAGATAACCCTCCAAATCCTTGTCAAAGTGTAGATCAGGACTTTTATGCATCTGGGGATTTTGTCCTAGACAGAGTTTCGGGCTCAGCTACCCTGCCCATGCGTACGAGTCAGGCTTGTGACTGTCCCCCCAGACTGTTGGTATAACTAAGGTAGCCTTTAGTCTCTTGTCTTTTAGGGTTCATACCTAGGTAAACTGGAAGGATATTTCTGCTTCACCTTGAACGAGCTTGGAAGGTAACCCTTATTGAAAGTGTAGGAGGGCAGTTGGGTGATTCCTTTGCTTGTGCCTAAGAACCACTTCAAGGATGCCAAGTAATTTTTCATTAGCTTTCTTCAGGAAAGTATATCTTTTACCCTTGTTTGATTGCTTGAGGCTTTAGGATTTTTATAGTGTATGCTCTGTGGTTTTTCCTGTGTTTAGTTGGCCTTAGGGTGTGATTTGTTAAATTTTCAATCGTGGAGGACCAACATCCTAGAAGGTCAAGAAGGTTGAGAAACCTTCCTCCTCTCACCACATTGGATCCTCCACCTCTACCCCAAAGGCGGAGATTGGAAATAGACGGTTCATTTGAACCAGTAGGAATAAGTGAAGTTATTGGTGAACCAGAACTGATAGCTAACCATTTTGATCTTGATACATTTGAGATAGAAGAATTGTAGACTGACAAGTTTGCAAGAAACTTTAACACCCCCTTGACTGATTTAAACGATCCTGTGATCATTCAGGTTAGAGCTTTTGATTCACTTGTATTAGGTGTCCCTGTGGGTAGGATCATGTCTTTTATGGAAGAAAGTCCTTTTGTGTTCACCTCAGCCGTTTCGATTGAAGGGGTACTGCCTCCCCCGGTAAGTGCCCCTAGATCTAGTCTACCTTATACACCTTTGACTTCAGCGAGCTGGGTGGTTCAGCCACCGGTTCACTCAAACCTAGTAGGTACTTTTGGTGACATGGTTACTGGGATCCCCATTATACCTACTATTCCTTCTTCCTTTCCATATACTACCCAGAGTGGTCCAGTAGGATCCTTGACGTTTGTCTAAGGATTTCCTTGGAATGGGGGGCATATTCCCCCATCCAGTCCATATGTAGGTTCATCACCTTCCTATGTAGGAGTGCAGTTTGGGAGCAATACCTATTATGGCCAAAGTTTCCAAACTCCAATTTTGGTCCTGTTTACGAGCTCTCCCTTTTCATTGTTTAGCGGAGGGATATCGACTCCTATCTTTCAGGCCCTATTTCTATGGAGACGACCTGAACTTCTTATACTACACCTCCCACACACAATCCTATGGCTTACAAATGGAATAAATTTCAGAGCAATCTTCCCACTTTGCAACCGGTGGTAGGGGGCAACCCCACTTTCACCCATGAGCATTCGGGGGCAGGTCCCTCTAATCCCCAAGCTGGCACATTTAGTTCCCCGGTTCGACCCAAAATTCCATTCCTGGAAACTTTAAACTTGCCAGATTTTTCAAAATTGATGAATGACCCAGTGAGGCATGACCCCTTGTGGCCACCTGTTCCTACCAAATTGCCATCGGACATCCCTAAGTTGAAAGGAAAAAATGGTGAATATCCTGGGGCTCATGCCACCACATTCCATTTATGGTGTTCTTCAAATTCATTGAATGAAGATTCAGTAAGGTTTAGGCTATTCCAGAGGACCTTGACAGGTACGGCGACAAAATGGTATATCGAATTGCCTTCTGCTGCTTTCAGTAGTTTCTGGGACTTGGTTAGTGCATTTATTAGACACTTTCAGCCTCTGGTCCAATATGATTTCGGAATGGACATGTTGTCTACTTTTAGGAAAAAAAAGGATACCCACATCTCATATCACATCCAAGAGTGGAGGAGGCGAAAGTGCCTTATAAAAGCCACTATCCCTCTTGAGTTCCTCTTAGGGTGGTTCCTTAAATCTTTGTTGCCATACATATCTAAGGATGTATCCACCTCAGGAGTGACGAATTAAGAAGAATCCATTCTTATGGCCCAACAGTTGGATTTGATTTATTCACAATATAGGATCTTATATGAGATTATCCCTGAGGCACCAAGGCCTTCGCACGATGCGGAGAAGCCTAAGCCTGGACCCCATGCCGATGGTGTGGTTGGGTCCGTTAACTCTCCCACCGTAGAATCTTTGACTAAGAAACTTCATCAGTTGTCCATCAAACAATCTACAGTGGAGGTAGTAAATGCTGCCCCATCCCCCCAGAATGAAAATGTTTTTGCACAAACCTCTCAGAAGGGCAATCAGCAGCCCGCCGGGAAGAAAAAGAAAGGTAAGAAGGGAGAGGGAAATCAAAACAAGCAAAATCCCACGAACAATGCTGATGGGGGGAGAAAAGAAAAGAAGAAGGTCAAGTTCCCTTGTAAGTTGTGCCAAGAGGACCACCTTTGTCCTAAAGGATCCTTTTCCCTAAGGACAGAACTCTGCTTCAGCTTCTAACATAGCAGGGGGCACTCAAATTGCCCCTCACCCAAACTATATCAACATGGTTTGATATTTGACTTTGTTGCAGACAAGGAACAAAAATTATGAGAAAGAGACTCTTGAGAAGGGTAAAGATGTAGGTGAAACTTCAAACCCTCTCACAATAGAGAAGCCTACTGAAATTATGACGAAGATACAGAAAGATGTCTTCAAGAAGACCTTGCGTAACCCTAATGCTAGGGTTGCTTCAAACTAATCTGTGGTTGAATATTTAGCCCAAAATCCGTGTGCAATGTCAACTTTAGAGGTGTTACAGAGTTGTCTTGCCCAGCGGGATGCCCTCTTAGCAGCTTTAGGTAGCATGGACTCTTTGAGTCTCACGGTGAAATTTCATTTGTTTGATGTTAAAATTCGCCTGCCTTACCATGTAGCCTTATTAATAAATGTCGTCCATGGTGGTAATACCATTGGAAGGGAATTTGTTGATGAGGGTGCTTCTACATGTGTTATGTTCTTGGCTTGATGGAAAGCTCTTGGATCCCCAGAGCTGGTCCCATCAAACACTTTGCTTACTGCTTTTGATGGAAGATCCTTCCGTCCACATTGTATCCTGCCGGATTTTGAAATTAAGTTGGTAGGCAAAGCAGTGTCTGTTGAAGTAGAAGTGATTGACGCTCCTTTGGACTACAATTTTCTTCTGGGAAGGAACTGGACTTATGCGATGTCCGCTATTGCGTCGGCCATTTTTCGTGTAGTGGTTTTTCCACATGAGGGAAAGTTGGTTACTATTGACCAACTTGATTTTACCCAAAAAGGTCATTTAGAATCTAATGAGTCCACTGTACCATTGGTTGATCAGGTCAAACCTACTGTACAGATCTTGGGGGATGGAATGTACACATCACTGATGGGCACATTTGATCTTCCAACCCCGGTTAATTATATTGGTTCTACTAGTGTGTGGAATTCCATCACTACGGTTGTCGATAGGACTGATCCTTGGGTTCTACCAACCCCCCATGAACCATAAGTGCCCCTATCGGTAGTGGAGGTTGCTTATCAAGCTATCACTCAAGCCACTGCTGACCCCATTCCAGATCCTTTAACAGTCTCGGATGATCTGGAAGAATTCTATTTGCCCGTATGGGAGGAAAACTCTTCGCATTCTATAGATTGTTTAGACATGGTTTTACCTTCTGATGAAGCTATTTTGTAAGCCATGAGTTGACGTGATAAGATTTGTGAGGATCTTCATCATCGATCCTATTTTCTTCCAGAACTAAGAAGAATAGAAAACCAAGAGTTTCGTTTGAGACTGTCAGAAGATGTTGATATACCTATCAAACTTTTGCCTAGGGAAGGAATGTTTGCCGAGGTGAATATGGAAAATATTTCTACCACTATACCTATTAACATCTCTATAAACCCTGATGTCATGGAAAACATATATATAGGTGCAAAATGCTCTCCCGAGGAGATTGCTATCTATACTGCCCTTTTTAAGGAATTCCACGATGTCTTTGCCTGGTCATATGAGGAGATGCCAGGAATAGATCCATCAATTGTTGAACATGAAATCCGAAGATATCCTGATGCCAAGCCAGTTCGACAAAAATTAAGACCCGTGAACCCACGTAAAGCAGCAGCTATGAAAGCTGAAGTTGAAAAGCTGTTGAAGGCTGGTTTTATATATCCCATAGCTTTGACTGAATGGGTATCCAACCCTGTTCCTGTTGATAAAAAGCAAGGGACTGTCTGTGTTTGTATATACTTTAGAGACCTCAATAAAGCCTATCCTAAGGAAAACTATCCCACACCATTTATAGACCAGATCATAGATTCCTGTGCAAGAAGCGAGGCGTTTTCGTTTCTGGATGGTTTCTCTGGATACAATCAAATTCAAATAAAACCGAAAGAACAACATAAAATTGCTTTCATTTGTCCTTGGGGTACCTTCGCGTACAATAAAATTCCCTTTGGATTGAAAAATGCTGGGGAAACCTTTCAACGGGCTATGAACTTCGCTTTTCATGACATTAAAGCCATTGTTGAACCATACCTTGATGATCTGGCCGCACATTCTCGTAAGAGGATTCAACATCCAGATAATTTACGGTTGATATTTGAAAGATGTAGATATTATAAAATCCGCTTGAATCCCCACAAGTGTATATTCTGCATCGATTTAGGAAGATTACTTAGATTCATAGTCTCTAGTAGAGGCATCCAGGTGGATCCTTTGAAATTTGAGGCTAATGTAAATCTGCCTCCTCCTCGTTCTCTCAGGCAACTTCAAAGCCTGTAAGGAAATTCTAATTTCCTTTGACGTTTTATTGTTAATTATGCCAATATTACTAAGGGTTTCATGTGCTTGCTCAAATAGAACACCCCATTTGTATGGGATGAAACCTCACAACTTGCATTCGAGGCATTGAAAAAAGATTTGTTGTTGGCATCCTTATTACGTCCACCAGATTTTTCTAGGGATTTTATATTATATCTGGCTGTGTCGGAGTCGACCATTGGGGTAGTACTAGTCCAGGAGGATGATAATATTCTAGAGCATGTCATTTATTATCTTAGCCGTGCTTTGGCTGGACCTGAACTTAGATACTCCCACGTTGAGAAATTAGCCTTAGCAGCTGTTTATGCTGTGCAGAGGTTACGTCACTACATTTTACTGAGGACCACCATGGTAGTGGCGGATGTGAATCCATTCCAATATGTTTTATCCCAATGGATTGTTGGGGAAAAATTTAACAAATGGATAGTCATTCTCCAAGTGTTTGACTTGGATTTCCAGTCCGCTAAGTCTAAGAAGTCCTTAGTTTTTGTTGAACTTATAGCAGAATTTCCTACTGAAGAAGATGTAGTGATTGAGGATGACTCATTCCCAGATGAGCACATCTTCCTGATATCCACCTCTGATCCTTGGTACAGAGATATTCTTATATATCTCCAGACTTTGAAGTCCCCTACAGCTTCCTCAAGGGAGGAACGACGTAAGTTACGCCTTCATGCCAAGAACTACCTCATTATAGGAGATACATTATATCAACGAGGGGTAGATTATATTTTGTGTCATTGCCTTACTCATGAGGAAGCAGAGATTGTCTTAAATAATTCCCATAGTGGAGTGTGTGGGGGTCATTTATCTGGGTTAGCAACGGCCCATAAGATATTACGTGCCGGTTATTTCTGGCCCATGATCTTTAAAGATTGTGTGGAAGCAGTGAAGCGCTGTCATCCATGTCATCTTTACACCAGGAATATGCGGTCACATCTTGCTCTATTATTTCCCATTGTCTCGGTAGTCCCCTTCATGAAATGGGGGATTGATTACGTGACATGCAACCCAGCCTCGGATGGGGGACATAAATACATCATTGTCATTGTTGACTATTTTACAAAATGGGCAGAGGCAATGCCTACTTTTAAAGCCGACGGGGAAACAACAGCTTTCTTTGTATTCAGTCAGATTATAGCACAGTTTGGTATACCCAAAGTGATTTTCATTGACCATGGAAGTCATTTTCAAAATTACATAATGACGGAACTGACTACCATGCTCGGATTTAGACAAGAACATTCTTCTCCATACTATCCGCAAGCAAATGGTCAGGTTGAGGCTGTCAACAAGACTTTAAAGACTATCCTTAAACATATGATTGATGCAGCCCGTTCTAACTGACACATCATGTTATATCCTGCTCTTTGGGCCTACCGAACTAACGTAAAGACTGCTATGATTTTCTCCCCTTTCCAACTCGTTCATGGGGTGGAAGCAGTTACTCCAATTGAATGTGAAATCCCGTCTTTAAAGATAGCCATTCATGTGTTACCTGATACGACTGAGCTTCAGGAACGTCTAGTACATTTAGAACACCTTGATGAACAGCATAGAGATGCGCTGACTGCTAATCAGGCTCATAAAAATAGGGTCAAAACTCAATATGATAAATTGGTCAAACCTAGGGTTTTCTCTGAAGGGGAACTTGTCTTGCTTTTGGACCAAGACAAAGAACCCTTAGGGGCAGGAAAATTCAAGGCTATGTGGTTAGGACCGTATGTCATGTCAAAGGTATTAAGTAAGGGTGCATATGAGTTAGTTTATTTTGATGGGAATAAGCTGCCCGAGCCTAGAAACAGGCTCTACCTGAAGAATTACTATGCTTAGGATTAGCACTTTTTCTTGTATTTTTAATGTATGTATTTTTTATGTACATTAGGTTCTCAGTTTTGTTTTTTATACTATCTGCTGGTTGTTGCAGATGTCTTATGAGAGGTATTTAGGATTCGCTGATGGTGCTAGCCGTCACACTTGTAACCTAGCCTCAGTAGCTTGGGTTATCTATTCTCCCTCGGGACAGCTTGTTGCCGTGGGAGGCGCTTGTCTAGGTCCTGCTTCTAATAATGTTACTGAGTATAGGGATGTAATTGAGTTCCTATGGGATGCTTTGTCACGTGGCATCACCCATCTTGAGGTCCACTTCGATTCTCAGTTGGTGGTTTCCCAGCTCAATCGAGCTTATCAGGTACGAAATCCTATCTTATTACGTCAGTTCATGCAATTTCGTTTATTGGAAAGACATTTTGAAGTTATCACTTTCAATCATATTCCATGAAACCAAAATTCATTGACTGATGCATATGCTAATTACATTTTGGATTGGCATCTCACACACATTTTATAAAATTGTACAACAAACATATAAAAACACTTGTAAATAAACTGACAACCAACACCAATATATATATATGTAAAATATATGTCCATAGATAGGTAAAGTTTGATCCTCAGATCCCGTCATATACAAAATTTGGATCATAGTCCATCAAAATGCCCTAGGTCTATGATGGACTGCCCTGGTCACTAGGACCACCTTGCTCCCCATGATCTCTATGCACTCTAGCTTCCTCAGCCTCCTCGGCTTCGGCAGCCTCCATCGCATCTATGTATACAAGCACTGCTCTATTCAATTGTCTGAAAAGACGTAGCCAAACCAGTGGAACCCCCACAACAAACTCCTACATGGCTGTAGGGATATGCTCAATCCACATAGTAGGTATTCGTTGGGTCAACCTAACCTGCTTTCCCTCTAGTACCCTGATCAATCCTAGATCTTCGCCCACGATAGGATGAACAAACATGCGAGGGTGCCATTCAGGGCGAACCGATCCAATATCTGCATTTTGACACATGAATAGGGTTAAGATTTGTACATATGTATCTATATATCATTCTAAAATTCATAAAAATTTGAAAATGATAAAAATTAAAAATTACTTACCTAGCTCTCCCCATGCTCCTCCTGAAGGGAGGATAAGGTCGCGGTCACCTCGGAAGCCCATCCCGGTGTATGGAAACTGCTCCAATGCCGGCAATTTTTCGTTCCCACCAGGTATAAAAGTCATCATCATAGACACTGTGTACTAAGTCTCCTCCTCCTTGACGGAGGAATATGTCTCCCCACCTGCTCAGCCTCGGCTGACATGGAGATCTGATCAATAGAGGTATAGAAGGGCTCAGTGCTGGTACTCTCTCTTGAAGAAGGCCACCAATATGCTTGCATAGCCAAAGTTTTTCCGCCTTCCCCTCTTGCAGTCGGATAGTTGTCTCCTCATGATGGGGGCAACTCCTAAGCACCAATCATAGAGATCACCTCTAAAATAGTCAATTGCCAGCCTCATTTGGTTCCTTGTGGCCAAATGTAGAGATGAGGATCCTGATATTCTCACAATGGTGCTAGCCAATACCTAGAGAGTAAAATCTTGGATTTCTGCAACCGGAACGCTGGTTCCTCTTCTTTGAGTACCCGGTGTACATAACACATCTACATAGTTTTAGACACTTAAGGGGTCACTGCCCCTGCCAGTGCCCTCCAAGTTCACCAGTGCTCCTCATCGTGACAACTCGGTAATGAAATATATGTCTTCAGTGGTAAGCTCTAAGGTTTCACCTTGTAAGTTGAACATCCCCAACTCATGATCCCAATAATTGACCATGAACTCAAGTATGCGGACATTGGCCCCCATGGGCGATGTAAAAAAGAATTTTAGCAGCCCGCTTGTGCATAATGCATGTATGGTAGGTGCAATTTGGAGTGCCAATTGGTCCATTATTTTGTGCTCCCTTTCCCTCCATTCCAGAACCATCTTTTACCTAGCAAAAACAACTAATTTGATTCAGTATTTCCATATCAAAATTCAAATTTTTTTGTCTATTTTAAACCTTTTATCTTTTGCGCAGCATATGCGACTGTCTAATTAGACAAGTCGCGTACTATACGTGACTGTCTAGTTAGGCAACCCGCGTATAGAATGCATATCCGTGAGTTTCCATATCAGTAACCCATGGATGAGCCGTGCTACAGTTTAGGATGCTTTTAAATATGGAATTCAGACTCAAATTTAACAATTGCTTGGATCAAAATGAAGAGCTTAGGGTGTAGGATTACCTGCAACTGGCGGATTTCGATTTCGTCGGTCCAATTGTTCACAATGATCGAACAAAGGTAGAGGGTAAAAATTGCTTTTTATGGCTCAAAAGTTCAAATGGTGAGTTTTGTTTTAATTTTCAAACTATTTATAGAAATTATATTTCTTAAAGTGGGTCTTTTTCTATAGTTTGAAATGTCAATTAACTAATTCCATACTTCTTTGTGCTTTGCAATAGGTTTTTCATCCTTACAAGGTGTTGTTGCTCAAATAGGGTGGTTTTGTAATTTCCAATACATTTTGGCATCTTTATTCACTCCACATTAACCTTAGCATTCAACATTTTGCCACGAACTATGGTATTCTAATCCATTAGTCCCTTGTTTTTTACCATTGTTCTTCCATGGCTAGGACCCTTTTTCATGAGTATCCTTCTTATATGCCTATGTCATCCTTTGGTACTCATGCCACATCTGTTCCAGGTTCACGGGTATCCTCTTAGCTATTTTTCATTCCAAATAGAGCTTCTTTTGAATCTCTTTTTACAAGCTATCCTTTTATAGGACTCCCCGTCCTAATGGAGTTTCTTTAGGCCCAGGTCTGACTCATTCAAAATAGACTTGACTGGTGAGTTAACTCGTCCGTTCAAGCTTGATAAGAATATGTGAGCAGGCATCCGCATTGGTGGTAGGTTATCTCTTTCTCGGACTATGCGAAATAATATGAGAAATTATCACTCTCTTTTCTTTTGAATTGAGAAGAGTATTCTCAGGTATAGGTTTATCACTTTTCCAGACCCGAGGGACTAAATTTACGGAAAATGAACACCCGATTTGAGCTTAGTTTTCTCTTTTTCATGCTCTGGACCCAAACATGAAAAATATTTCGAGTGTACTTTGTGTCTTTGTCATGCTCGTTAAACACTTAAGAACAAAGCAACGAGTTTATTGTTGTAAGCCCCATTTCTCGTAGCCAAATGGATCTTTTCGAGTGATCTTGCTTTCCTTCACACTCGTAAAACTCAAGCTATCTTATGTTGTTTTGGAAGGAGCGTTGGTAGGTGGTAATTTAACCTTTTTCGGACCTTCCTGACTAAGTACGAAAAAAGTTCACCTTTTCTTCTTCAGAAGTTAAGAGAGTTCTTATGTCGTTTGTTTTATACTTTTTTGGCCTCAGGAGACTAAATTGGACGAAAAAGGACCCCCTTAGAGTCTTCTTTGGAGTTTTTAGACTCTCTAAATGTGAAAACACCGGCTGAGCATGTACTAGTTCGAGCTCATTAAATCCACGAATCAGTGACACTATCAAGCATTATTTTCCCATCTCTTCAAGCTTGTTAAAAAAATGAAGAGGGAACCAATTTGACTTTCCTGGACTCGTTAAAATTTAACAAGGAAGATAAGGAAGAAATTTTCTCTTATTTTCAGTAATGGCAGCATGTCCTCCTTGAACATAGCACTCTTTGTTTTCCGATATCCATGTTTCAGTGATTACTTTTTTGTTCATCTATTACCTTGAGTTTCTTACTCCTCCTCTTGTCCGTTATACCTAGGGAATCTGATCATGTCTCCTACATGATAGATAGGTCTAGTTGTTCTATCTATAAGTTAACCGTTGCCTTGGGTCGTCTCTGTGTTGTGCTCATTGTTCAAGGACTATACCCAATGTCTGATCTATAGAATGATCCCATCATTGTTATATCTGTTATCAATTGTGTCTCCCTTCTTTTTCCCAGTTCCTAGTCACTCTTGTGATCCATTGGAGGATCTATTACCTTCCTTATCATAGCATGGCTCCGTTTCATTACTTCCTGATGATGAAGACCTAGAGTTTTGATGTTTGTACCTCAGGATTCACTTTCATCATTTGTGGATTCCTTTGCTTTCAGTTGTCGATTATCATCTATTGATTGACAAACTGTTGAATCCTTTCCATGCTCGACTTCAGCTTACCCTTATTCACATGGCTTGGATTGTACTAGTTCTTTGGGATCCTTTATGAAGACCTTAGCTCCTCACATATGGACTAAGTTGCACAAGATTATGTTCTATCTATATACACAGCTTCTAGATCTTTGAATACTCATCATTATTGTATATTGTGGCTTCGACCCACCTTTGTAATATACGTGGTTTTCATACCCGTATCATATGATGTACTCAAATATTGTAAAGGAGCTAGTGTTCCAGTAAATTGAACATAGCATCCTCAGATATAACTTTGTATATGACATTACTATGTATTTGTTTCAGGTACTCTCTCTACTCAATTGGATTTCTGAGTTCTCCAAAGATAAAGATTATAATGTATTTCGGCCATTGTTTCCCTATGACCTCACACATTAGGGGGCATATGTTATCCACCTGAATGGCACCTCTCAGTTTGAGTGCCGACATCCCTCATGTTGGCACACAAAAGGACATCTATGGATTGAGGGTTGCCCAAAACACTATAGATGGGATTATTATGAACTACATTCATCATCCATCCAGCTGGTTATTTTTACCCTTTTGCTATGTCAAGTCATATATGCGACTCTCTATATATGCAACTCGCATGTCATACGCGAGTCTCGGTTGTTGCATGTCGCATATAGATGTATACGCGGGTTGCCTTTAGAGAAACTCGCGGATCATACATGAGTTTCTAGTCTTGATACCCGCGTATACCTATCTTTGACTTCAAAAATAAAAACACGTGATTACTTGAGATTAGTTAATCCATTTACCTTAATCTCATTAACTGTCTCAACCTCCTAAACCTTCGAAACTTCCTTATTTCACCAACTATAAATATAGGCCTTGGGGAGGGTGTTGGATATATACACTTGGAGAGCAAATTTATGATGGTGGAGTTTATACAGAAGTCTTTGGAGCAGTGAAAATCAGAATCCTTTGGTTGCAGAGGAGTCCTTGTCTTAGGCATTGGGTTGTAATCTGAACTCTTTCCATTATTGTTAATAAAGAGAATCCTTCTTCCATATTGTGTCTTGAATGTATCTCATGTATTATGGTTTGATAAATGTTTATGTTTCAGCATTCTGTATATGATTTATCTAACCTGTTTATATATATGAATCATCTTGTATTTGGAAGATTTATCCTTGACATGTGAAGGAGAAAGCATCCCTGAAGACTTTGGAGGAGAAGCAGAGCAAAAGAGGACACGATAGGATCAACCGTCGTGTATCGGGTGAGTCTTTCCCATCCTCCTATTTCCTTTACTGCACTCTAGAGTCAATTTTCTGCAAGTTTATTGAGTATGTTGGTAACCCCAGACCTTTGGTTATAAGGTGTTTATTCCTGTACAACAAGTCCCAAGTCCAATATTCACGGATCAATCACCAAGGGTGCAATCACTTTCCATAGACAAATACCCAAGGATATGAGATGAATATTCCACATCTTTCTGAGGTGCCACAATATATTATGCTTGCAATGACTATGATTATACTAGGAAATGAAGCTAAGGTTACCACTTCACATTAGGTATTCGGGCGGAACATACATTAGAAAGAGATTATGTGAATGGGAAGGAAACATAGGACACAAGTCCTAGACTGAAAGATGTCAGTGAGCAGTAGTGTCCGCATGAGGAATTTCCATCCCTAAAACATCCCTGACTTGCATAACCCCACTAATCAAATCAATAGGGGACAATCTTCCCACTTGGACTAGTTTTACCTACCTCTTGACTCCGATTTGAGAGGTGCTTTCTTGGAAAGTACTACATGCTACTAATGGATTAATCACTCTTTAGTTTTTCTTATTCTCAATATTTATGTGTCCTTGGAGGATTTAATTCACAACACCTATATCCAAGGTCCTAGAACCAAGACTATAAAATGAGTTTCTATCAAAATAATATTTCCCAGATTCTTTTATAATGCATTTTTCTTTTCAAAAATAGCAATTTCATAGACCTTTTGGAAAAGAAGAAATTAAGTGCAACTAAATATTTTCAAATTCAATTGTACGTGTTCACACTCTTTAAAATGAAAGATGGGGCACAATTAAGTGAAACTAAATATTTTCAAATGCCAATGCATTTGTTTACATTATTTAAAATGAAATATGAAGTGCTTTTCAAACCACAACAACAACTCTTTCAATGTAAATGCAATCTACCAATTTTTTCCTTTTTCCAAACCAAATACAATTTTTAAATCCAAATTTTTTTATTTTCATGAGATTGAAACTTTTGAAAAACAACTCAAGCTAACACAAGAAACACAATTGAGAAATATATGCCTATCACTATGGTGAAAAGAACCTCTAACAATATACTCTTCAACCCAAATCTAAAGCCATGTTGGAGAAGAAACAAGTCCTTAGAATCAAACAAGTAAATAGGTCTATAGGGTGACAAGGTTTTGGATGCCATTTTCCTCAAAAGTAGAGAAACCAAGAGCACAAACAATGATATTATGCTCTAGGCTTTCACATTCTAGGATTATCCATCCCTTTAAATAAAAAATGAAAAAATCTCAAAGAACTCAACACTTTCACATTTTTCATAAAATTTTGACTAAAATTTAGGTTAAACACACTCAAACACATCCTTGGATCTTCTAGAAAGGCCACAAAGAATCCTACACTACTATGAAAATCCAAACAAGCCAGGACTTTTAAAAAAGGAACGAAAAAATGAGAAAATCTCTCAAACACAAGGCATTCACTTCTATTCATAAGGTTTCAATGTACCATTCACACATGCCTAGAGCATTAGGCATGAATACACCCTACCATTCACTTCTGTAAGTACAATTTCTAGTAAATGAATATTGTAGTGGACTAAATGCTAAGAAGACTCAGAAAAACTTGAAAACATGAACATTTTAAGGTGTTCTAGATATGTCTAATCCTAAGAGAGACTCTAACTCCCAACAAACAACATATTTTAATGCCACATAAAAGTTGGTTTCTCCCATACAGAGTCACATTTTCTAATGTATGGAAATTAATCCTATGATTAGGGCGAGATCACCAACATACTGAATAAAAGGACACTGACATATAAGGATATATTGGCAGGAAAAAAAGACTCATACTCATGCATAATACCACATACAAAATGATCGTAAGAAAATATAAATTAATGAGAGATGAGAAGAGGATGGCCTCTCTAGTATCCTTCTCTTGTGCACCTTTAACAAACTGACTTGCTAACAAAATTTTGAGGCCACCACCTCCAAAGAAGAATGATAACGAAGACCCCCCACTAGGCTAGAGTCCCTCATTAAGTCCCACAATCTTAAGATATACACCTACCTCACTATGAGTAGAATGACAAACATAATTTGGAATATAAAGGTTTACACAATTCATAATAGGGTCATAATTCACATCTAATCTCACTGCAACCCCCAAAATCTAAACCACCTGAAGAAAGTTCTCCCTTTTGACCTTGACATCCATTAGGAGAGGAATGACTATCATGACTAATAGATAATAAAGAAGAAAATGGGTCCAAATCAACATCAATTAATACATGAGTTTTTGCAGGTTTTCCCAAAGACTTACCCACTAATTGGTACAATGAGACATCCATCTTCCATAGTTTAACAAGTGGATCCAACTTCCATTGGTATAATTCTTTATCCAAAATACCTCCTGTTCCACCTCTAGCCATTGTAATTGAGACCCAAATCTACCACTGAGAGGAATGGACATATCACAGACCATAAATATTGAAGAACTCCAAACCAAAGTAGCCTTTTCTTTCACCATAAGAACATTATATATTTGCCTCCCCACCTTTAATATAAATAGATGTCGCCTTAAAATACTCCTATTTCTACAATTCATTCACAGGATTTCATACCTATATTCTAAATTTATGATTACAGTTCACCAAAACATTCCAATAGATGTGACAATGAGCACATTTAAATAATCCAAATTTTTAGAAAAAGAGCACTCACTAGGAACCAACTCCATAGATTCATAGAGACCCCACTTCCAGTCGATGTCAACTAAAATTCTAGCCATACTTCTTGTCATAATTTCTAGGACATAGACATCCATGATAATTCACTTTCTTAAGGTTTTCCCAACTATTCACATCCCACCCTCCGACTAGAATTCCAAAGGTAGTCTCAGTAGCTTGACCTAGATAGGGGACTTGACCATTATTTCTTCCCTAACGTCAAACAAAAAAAGCCACAATTGGCCACAAAATTATGGTCCTCTATAAACCAACGCTAGTGAGAACTTTGTTGTGCATGCTCCATATACCTCAAGAAAAACCCAACCCATCTCCACAACAGTGAATGTATAACTAGAATGTAACCCAAAGATGGCTCCCAAGAATCGACAACCCAAGACATCATAAACACCATATTGATCCTTCGTCCAAAGAAATTGACCTTACATATCCACAATATACATAATGCTAATGTACATAGACACAACTAAAGAAACACAACCATCCCACAAACGAAGGACCTTACACCGCCTTTTCGAAGGGGGCGTAGTTGATCATGGGAACATGCTAGAAAAATTCCATCCTGCTACCCACAAAACCATTAGAATATTTCAAAACTCCTGATATAAGAATCTTTACACTTTGTATTTTCTTGGGAAGAGAAATGACAAAGAGGAGGTAAAACTAACCATGAAAAGAAAATATGTCTGAGGTACTGAATCTCCTTCGACTCTACCTTGCAAGCGATTTTCTTTTGTAATAGTTTTAAAGAAATTCTACATATGAAATATCTAAGTATCCACAATATTTTTCAACCCTTCTAGTCCGACATTACATGGCATAGAAAATGTTGGTTTTTTGTTCTTGCAATATTAATGTGTCTAGCACATTCACTTTTTCTAATAACTAAATGCATTTTGAACTAACGCTGCAACTGAGAATAAAAGAAACTGAAGGGTACAATATCATATTTTGGAATCAACAAATAAATTTAAAATCAAAATATTTACATAGACATCAACAGTTAGAAAAATAATTTAATAGGTATTTTCCTATATATAGTATCATGAAATCTAGCCCTAAGATAGTTAAATTATATCCTTGTATTAAGCCATAAAATAGACTCAGAAGTGTGGAAGCATGTTCAAGAGAATCTTATAACGACGACGGAGTCCACACATTTGTTGGAACTTCTTTCGGTAGATATTGCACGGGGCATGTTTTTGTAGACTTCAGTTGTTACCTTACAGTGTTGTAAGAGACTCGACAAATGGCTCTTCTTGTCCCCTCCAAATGTTTTTTGGTTGCTACCTCCAACTAACTTAGCATTAGCCTTTATGGGTTTCTCCATGGTTACCAATGCAAGATTCTTTTCAGTACTTTTGGATGTTGACCTGGGCACAATTTCACTGTCATCTACCTTCTTGGCCTTCTTAGTTTCCATTTCCTCTAATTCAAATTTTCTTGTATGGATCTGAATTTTCTCTTTTTCTTGGAAATCGAGGCACCATTCACATACAATATTTACATCATGTAAATCCAATTGATCATAATACAATATGCTACAATATTTACAAGAGTAGTCATAGAGTTCACATATAAAAAATATAATAACTATTTTACACAATATAAGAGGGAATGACTATATTTGATGAAATCATTGAGATACAGAGTTTCACATGTGTTGAAATTGGTTTTGGCATCTAAGGCATTTGAAGGAACTTTTAGAGAAAGCATCTTGCTATATTTCTTGTTCCTATCGATTTTTTTAAAACATAAAAATATTAAAACCCTAGAGTTTATGAAAAAATAAACATTCATTCCAAGAAAAGATGTTGAAAGAAAACATTAACATCTAGATACAAAAAAAGAAAGAGACTCAGAAAGATACGTCGGCCTAATTCATTCATTATAAAGAAAAACCCTGAATGCAAACTAGCCTAGACTACATTGGATTCAATCAATTGACTAAGCTCTTTAATGTTGCGTTGTTGTTTGTCATTGTTTATGTTGTTGTGGTTTATTGGTTTAGTCCTAGAGGCGCTGAATGTGACAGAAGATATAAGAAAGGGTTGTCTATTCTTGGTCCCATAAGATGGCTTATAATTGGAATCCTAAGAGATATGAGTGTTGGTCTTGCTTAATGTAAGCTTGAATGTTTGGCTCACCTTAATGGTGCGAAGAAGCTTATGGAATTTAGCTTGGGCTCTACTCCTACTATTATTACATCGAATCCTAAGGTGGCTTGTTTAAATTTTGAAGAACATGATTCAAAGCATAGGGAAGATGATGGTCATATTTTTAAAAAGGGAAGAGACTCAAACAAAATTTATTATATTCATGAGTTAAGGGCATCGTTGAACCATTTGCTCAGAAGTCTGTTTTCAGAATCTACACAAGGAAAACTGATTTGTATTTGTTTCCTATAAGTTTGTTTGTCCTTAACTCATATTTATACAGTGTATCTAAATGATATTGGAGTCTCTCCATCGACCATTTTGAAGGGATTGATGTTCCAATCGGTGACCTGACCACATTGTTTGGGGTGTGGCGATGCTAGTGAAACACCAAGGAAGAGAAGAGGAAGAAACACTTGTAGGAAGCTAGCAATAATGACACTATTGAAGCCTTTTATTTTGACCTTACATGTTATGATAGCATGTGCTAAATCTAAATTTTTATGAGCTACAGCTTTGGCCAACTACAGGAAGAGACTTGGTTCCCTAGCAATTCTCCTTATTTCTTCTAAGTTTAATTTAGTTTAGTTTTATAAATGAAAAGAAAATGTGCAATGAAAAAAATTATTATTAAAAGATATTGATGTTGGTAAAATAACCTGAATTAGGTGGAATTGTGTAAAGATGAACTAATGACGAGATATAATCATAATAAGAGACATTATAGTTTTCTTAGTTGTGTAATAGAAAAGATCTTTGTATAAATATTTTATTTGCTTATTTAATTTATAATATAGAAACTAAAAAATTAAATTATTTCTAATTTAATTTGATTTTGTTATAACATAAAATATACAATTTTTTCCAAATAAAAAAGGAAATATACTTTATTTTTATTATATGAAAATTATGAATAATTGAAGTGATTTTTTATATTATTTTTATTTTTATAATGTTAATTGTGAATAATTTGTATATCATATTCAATCAACACTTTTGCCAATAATTTTCTTTCTTTTGGCCAAGTTATGTAACAATTATGTCTTGAAAAAACTAGCACTATTTAAGCTTTGGAGGGAAATTATAGCTATTGGTGAAATCAACTTGTCTTTAAAGATTACAAAATTTTGGGCTAGCTAGAATACCCAAGAGATAGAAAATGAAAAGGATTTAATGTTTCCTGTGTTAGGTTAAACCATCCATTTTTAAAAAATTACATCAATAGTCTCACCTGCCCATATTTTTGTTAGCCCCATTATCCTTTCAATCTCTCCCCAAAGCAATTTTGTCAAACTACATCCTAACACTACATGATAATTTGGTTTGCCTTGAGTACAACACAGGATACACCATCCAAGCCCAAGTTAGGACTTTGTTATTCAACAACATCCACATGAAGATACAAACCTTGAATGAGCATTTCAACCTCTAGGCTAGCAACCACCACCATCTGGGAGGGCCTAAAACCCTTTGCATAGATAAAAATTGTATCCCTCAATTTGAGTATAAATTCCCATGGGATTCCTTAGATAAAATCATTTACTTCTTCATTTAATATAACCATATTATGTACAATAAGCCTTACCTATCTTTACAGAATACATTGTCCCACTTTTAAAACCCAACTCTCCCAATCTTCTAAGCTAGGTGCCAAATTGTTGTATTAAGCTTATTTGCTAAAAAAAAGAAGGTGTCATTCTATTGTTTTGAAATGAAAAATCATTTTATAAAAATTTAAAAAATATTATTTATTTATAAAACAACAGAAAACAAAATTTTATTTATTTATTTATGAGAATTTAAAAAACAAATTTTAATTTATTTATTTGTGAAAAATAAAACTACAAATTACAATTTATTTATTTATAAAAAATAAAAAATCTAATAAATAATTAAATAATTTTAATATAGTCCAATAAGTTACTTAATGATTCAATGTGGTAGATAGCAAGTAAGAGGTCAAGTCTCCAAACTTTGTGGCTTTGTGGAATATTATCAACCTCATTTCATATCTGTTTCTGATATAATCTTGGGAAAACTAAAAAAGTTTAACCAAAAAGAAAGTTTAGCATTATGTATCTTTTATTCCAAAAATCACGTAGATAGACATTGTAATGTTATTATTGATTAGATAATGATATAATAATTGAAAACGTGATTCTATTGCACCAAGGTAGATCCAAATCCTAGGCTTTATCAAAAGACGAGAGGGATCAAATCTCTTGACTTGCAAACCTCTTCTTAGTTATTGCACTCAATGAACTATCAACTTTGATGTGGCCTATATATAGCCATTGATTTGATTTAAACCAAAGACATATTTTTTTATTTAAGGTTCACATATAATATTTTTATTATTAATATTTAATATTATTTATGGCCGACATATAATATTTTTTATTATTATTTTTTTTGTTAGGAACTAACATTACAACATTTCACCATACATGGTTTTAAAACCATATGCAAGGCTCTTTTACAATTATGTAGGAGGCCTTGCACATGGTCTTAAAACCATTTGCAAGGCCCTCCTAAACCATGTACAATAAAACCATGGGTTGTTTAGGAGGTCTTGCACATGGTTTTAAAACCATGTGCAAGGCCCTCCTAAAACATATACAATAAAACCATGGGTTGTTTATAAGGCCTTACACATGGTTTTAAAACCATGTGCAAGGCCAACATTTTTTTGCTGATAATTCAATTTTTTATTTTTTATTATTCTGTTAAGTAGGAACATTACAGCATCTCCTCCATATTGTGTTTTTTTACCCACATTTTTTTGCTAGATAATTAATTTTTTACCTTTTTATTGTTTTGTTAGGTAGGAAGATTACAACATCTCCCTCATATTAGGTTGTTTTTCTAGTCAACATTTATTTTGGCCTATAATTACAATTTTTATTTTTTATTAATAAAAACTCTCCATGCAATCAATTTTTACGATTTTTTGATTTCATAAAGATAGCGTGAACCACTAATTGTTCACATTTCTTGAAATTCTAAGACAATACAAATAATAGTTTATTTATTTATGAAAATTAAAAAATAGTGATTTTTATTATTAGTTATTTATGAAAATTTTAAAACTAAATAGAAGTTATTTATTAATAAAAGATTGGTGTTTATTTATTGAAATTTAAAACAAGTAGGAGTTTATTGCTGTTTTTATTTATTCATAAAATGTTTTACTATGTTCATAGTTTTTGAGTTGGTTGGTTTTATGAAGATAACAACTATAAAAGAAATACAAATAATAGTTTATTAATTATTTTTAATTTGATAATAGTTTATTTGTTTATGAAAATTTAAAAAATAGTAATTTATATTATTAGTTATTTATGAAAATTTGTAAACTAAATAGTAGTTTATTTATTAATAAAAGATTGGTGTTTATTAGTTGGAATTAAAAAAAAAGTAGCAATTTATTCTTGTTTTTATTTATTCATAAATTGTTTTACTATTGAGATGTGCATAGCTTTTAAGTTGGTTGATTTCATCAAAATAGTGTGAACAACCATAAAAAAAAAATACAAATAATAGTTTATTAATTATTTGTGAAAATTAAAAAAATAAGTAAAGGTTTTTAAGTTGGTTGATTTCATCAAAATAGTGTGAACAACCATAAAAAAAAAAATACAAATAATAGTTTATTAATAATTTGTGAAAATTAAAAAAAAATTGTTGTTTTCATCAAAATAGTGTGAACAACCATAAAAAAAAATACAAAAAATAAAGAAAGGTTTTTAAGTTGGTTGATTTCATCAAAATAGTATGAACAACCATTAAAAAAAAATACAAGTAGTAGTTTATTAATTATTTGTGAAAATTAAAAAAATAAGTAAATAGTAGTTTATTAATTATTTGTGAAAATTAAAAAAAAAAAGGTAAATATTAGGTTTTTTTATTAGTACCATTTCGTTGCCGTTTTTATTTATTCATAGAATTATCTACCATCTACCATGGAGATGGGTATCGATCCTTATACCTATTGCATGCTAAGCGAGCACTCTACCATCTGAGCTACATCCCCAAAATGGGTTAACTCTCATGTATTTTGTCCTAGATAAATTGGTGTGCATGAAATGACATATTTACTGAATAGTAACGAGCGTGGGTATGGTAAAACTGGGCGATGTATTGTGACCGTGTTGTATGGTAAAAATTTAATGAGCCTGCGGTAAGTGTTGTAGTCTATTAAAAATGGAAATTGCTACATGTTATCGTTGGCAATACCGACAACCATACTACTACAACAAATAGCTTAAAATTTGGCAGATTAAATTCCGTTAAAAAGCATGGACACTACCCTAACAAATGTATTGATCTATATATTTAATAAAGAAAATAATGGTTAGACACGTGAATATGGGTAAGTTGGTCTAGCACGCCAGTTTCAGGTACTGGTCCGAAAGGGCATGGGTTCAAATCCCATTCTTGACAACAGTTTTAATTTTTGTTAGTTGCCAGAGAAATGTAGCAACATCTCAGTTTAGTGTTTCGAATCCCATTCTTGACAGCAGTGTTATTTTTCATTAGCTTCCAGACACACGTATCAACATATCTGTTTAGTTTGGTGCCACACAATCGTACTACAAATAGTTCAATTCATTTCGCATCTTCTTTAATCCAGTGTCATTTGAGACCTATCTGGTCTATACAACCTTTTTTCTTTGCATTACAATCACATGTTTATTGAAGAATACATGCAGATACACAACATTGGTCCGGCCCTTATAAGGTTGGGGAAAAGACCCAATGGCTGTGAGTTAATCGTTTATAGGATACAATTTGAATTTTCCTAGTCTATAAAACTCTTTTTCGCAATTTGATTTCTCCTTTTTGTTAATAAAAATAGTAAGATGTGTTTGTTCTAGGTCCATGGTATTCATTCTAGATGGAGGGGGGATTGGAATTAAGGAATTTAAATGTATTTGTTGTTTTTAGGTGCAATTTATTGCTCCCAATTCGCTAGGTCATTGTGGATTGTATTTGCATTGGATCAAGTGCAAGACTTGTTTGTTTCAATTGCAATGCAAACCCTGAGTCTTCTGAAAGCTAGTTATAACATTCATCTTGATGTCGTTGGAACCAAGGCTTTTTGATAAGTAGAGCTATAGAGGGTGTTTCAATTCAGTCTTCTAAGAGCTAGTTATAGAAATCCTCTCGATGTTGTTGGAACTAGGGATTTTCTACAAGTAGAGCTATAGACGGTGTTTCAAGTGCTAGGAATGGAGAAACTGGAGTTGCATAGGGTGCTTTGATTTCCAGGTATTTTAATAGAGACATATTTCGAGAACACAAATTACCAATTTATTTAGAACATTTATAATCTAAAAATCCAATGAATTTTTTGTCCCCACAAATCACTATATAGGCACCATGTAGGGGGCATTAATCCATTTCGTACAAGGGTTAATTTTTTTTCTAAAGTTCTGGTATAGTGAAGGGATTTTAATATTAATTAAAATTTAGAAAATTATTTTTATTTAAATTTCTATTGGTCAATAATAGAAGACGCGAGCCTCGAAATTAAGTATGGTAGTTTCAACTCATCACTTGTAATTGATGACGTTTGCAAAATAATGACAACACTCATTTTGAGACTTCGTTTTGGATTTGTGCATATAGGTCGCCATATTGTTTCTGTGTATTCCGCAGTATTCTAATTTATAATATTTTTATCTCACACCTATGCAACGGTCGTAGTCCTTGGTTCTCCTCTTCACCAGCTGCAATTCAAATCCTCCTCCTCAGCCTCTTAGACACGTGTGAATGACTCTAAGATATTTTCACAAATGGAAGAGTGGTTTATATGGCTACACAATCTTGGAGTGGCTTTCTATGTTGTGTTCCTCATTCATCTCGCTATTGCTTTTGTTCTAATGTTGCAATTAATTATTATTGTGTCCCCATAGGGGACTATATAGCAACCATGCAGGGGGCTAAGCTGGTGCCAAGAAGTGTATGAACATGCTGAGTAGATATATAGAGATAGCTTTATAATTGGAGAGCTTATGTTGCACTTCACTTCGTCATATTCGCAAAAAAATCAAGTAGCAGTTTTCTATCGGTTAGATTCAATCAATCCTACAACAATTAGGGTTGATTGTTTAGGATCACGATCATGGATACGACACCAATGATCAAGGCATGAACTTCTTTACTTTGTATATTGAGATGAATTATGGTGGAGTCGTCTTTGACCATGACGATTGGAGGTGTGGATGTCTTTGAGCATGTCTAGTATCTATATCATTTTGAGTTCATGTCATGAGTTAAGGTATGAGCTGGGTGTGACGTTGATTAAGGATCCAATTGCAAGTGTTTGGGAATTTTAAAGGAGTTAGTTTGGTCATAACTACTAGTTTGTGGCTGATCTCGTTTAAATGGCAAAGCAGGGTTATAATATTTTTGTTATCCCCTTGTATGTTCACTGGTTGATAGCCGATGTGAGGTTCACTCTCCATTCACATTGAATATCTCACTTCTTGAGTTTGCATATTGTTGCTACAGAGGTGTGGAAATCCGTGCCACCTCTAGGTGATAGCGTATGGATTATTTGCCACCATTAGTGAGAGAGGCAAGGGAAGAAGTAGAAAAAATTTCAATAGCATCATCATAAGCGACACCATGAAAAAAAATGGCAATACATGTAGTTATATTAAACCTCATGCTACGATTGACCTATTAGTAGCCTCAATGGTAGACAAAAAAGCAAGAGTATTGAAGGCGACACCCACAATTACTTCTCTCTAGTTAGTCGATAGTTAATTAAGATTAATGGTCATGGATGCTTCAATGACCATGCATGATGGTGATGGGTTATGTTCATCCTTAGATGTTATAGAGTAGCATTAGCTATGCATGTTAACCCAACAACGTTAATTTTTACTCTATTGGGGCTTAGTATTTTTCCCAATGTTTATTTTCATGTGAGACACCAACAATATCATGTGGTTAACAACATGGTCTTGTGGAAAGATTGACATGTCAGTACCCCTCAAACCACATCTCATCACTTATAGGAACTTCACAATGTCTAAGCGACGTGGACTCTCTTGGAGTGCATCAAATGATTTATCAACCATATGCTATAATTTCCTTCTATGCCAATGTGTTCATTGTGATTATTGAGTGGAAAAAATATTATGAGCATATCGTGAAAAAAATTATAATAGCCATTTCCTGAAGAAGCACCTTGTCGTTAGTACATCTAGTAAATTGTAGGATTGTATCTAGAACAAATAGTATCTCTATAGTTGTTACAATTAGGGTGAAATGTTATTCAGTAATTCACTCATTTACGTTATTGTGGTGTGATTCTTTTGGTTCATAGAGTTAGGAGTGGATCTATTATTTGGAAAAGATAAAGATTTTTTTATGTTTTTCGTTCTTTAACCAATCATCAAAGCCATGCCAATAAATCATTCAGAAGATGAGGTAATATTTAAAACAACAAGTTTTTCACTTTCTTCAAAACTTACAAAACAAGATTTATATGTCTTGGTTTTAATGGATTCAGGGTATTAACTGTTTTATTTAGGATTTAGATTAGATTTAAAACTTGGCATGGTGGAATTATAAGAAAAAACCCCTTTGGCATAATGGAATCATAACAAAATCCTTTATTGAAATGGAACAATGACTTTCATTCAATTATTGATATTCAATGCTCTTTTAGTTTAGTGTATTTTGTTTCACCTAAAATGTATCTATTAAATAGTGTAAAATCTCTCAATTTATTTGTTATTTTAATTAATTAATTAATTTATTTAATCATTTATATTAACTTTATAGATTTTGAAATTGTTTCTAAAACATGTAGAAAAATTAATTTTAATTAAATGGTTTTTATACAAATTATCAATCCCACTTTACTTATCTCAAATATCATGTTTTTTCCCAGAAGACAAGGAACGAAGGCATGGTGATGATTTGATGGGGAATAGGCTGGAAAAAACGTTCAAGTGATTAGAGAATTTAAACGAGCCCTTCCTAGAGTGCTAGCATGTGTTGGATCACCTGGTTCATTCAATGCACAACAATGGTGGAGAGAGGAGGTAAATTTATGGCAGGAGAACCACTTGTTATCGCTAGATGGTTATCAGATGGGCATGAAAAAACCGAGAACCATACCATAAATAAATTCCTTTCTATTTTAGTGGTTGATCTTCAGGCTTAGGTTTGATGCAACTGTGGTGAAGGAGAAACGATCATGTCCCTAGAGCACCATCAGGTGATTCCATGAAGGTGGGTAACACTTTTTGGCCAAATTTGGTGATGAAAACATGACTTTTTACTCATGTGCTAGATAGAATCCCTTGAAACGCATATATCCCATGTGAATTTCGACTTTCAGTAAAAAATCAAATTGTAGTGTTGGACTCCCAATGATATTTTTTTAAAAATATTTTGATGTCATTTAATGTGTGAAATTTTGCATTTAATGAACTGTGTGACCTTAAAAAGTTGAAGAAGTTAATAAGTGGCCCATGTCCAACCACAATAATTCAATCTCACATCTCACATTAATAATTTAATATATATATATATATATATATGAGCATGATCTACACAAAATGCATTGTGGTTTGCATTTTTTTTGTTAATTTATTTCGCAATATACAATTATTTATTATTTTTCGAAAGTGACTACATCTGATTTCAACATCATTTTATACACATGTGTGCCCATCCCATCTTTTTTTCACTATTTTGAAAAATTGAAAAACCAAATATACCCTTTTGGAGAGGACACGTCAATGTGTGGGCTGTGCATTTTTAAGAGATTTTGGGATGCGCATATTTTACCCTGTGGATTTTTCTTTGAGATGCTTCGAAGTTGTTGTCTAGTTTTCTAAGTGTAAGCTTTTGAACTAATTAAAAAAAATGTAGCACCTCGGTTTTGACCCCATTTCATTAAACGTACATGATGTATATATTGTAAATAATCGTGGTGCGGAGCTAAAGGCCAAGGCACCACCATTGATTGGTTATGCTATGTTTTGGGTTGAAATTGTCACTGATGGTATATCGGGGCATGCGGCATATACTAAGTTTTGTCATCATGTAAATATGCATCTTTAATTAAAATGAACCCCGACTAGCTATGTTTACGATAACTAAATTGAGAAGGGGCATGATTCTCACAAGGATAAGGGGGGGATGTCAAACCTTGGACAATGGGGGAAAAACCATGTGTCACCATTTTGTCTTATCCAACTACCACCATTAAAAGTTCTTCTATTAGCTGGGGGCAGTTATGGCTGGGGAGTGGAGTGTGGCAGGACTGCCAGTCCTTTCCCACACGCACACTCCACCAGCGGATTGAACCTCACATTGGGCAAAGGAAGTGAATTTTGGAGGATTTACACTCTCTCCACAACGGTGCTGAACCACTCTCCACTCTCACAACTATGCCATTCTCTCCATTGTTGTTCATCCTCATGTAGGGATGGTAGTTCCATTCATTCTCATGCAGAGGGATTCTTTTCTATTTTGATCTCACGCAGCCAGGAGAGGTAGCTATTTCAATGGTCATTCGCATCTTCCACAGAGAGCAAGCTGGGGGTCGTTCGGTCACTTTCACCCATGATTTCTGTGTGAAGGGCCATTCATGTTTTTCTGTTGTGTGTATGTTTTTCCTTACCAATTTGTGGCCTGTACATATGTTTTCTTCTGCCCAGCTATGAACTTGGTTTTTCTTTCCATCCTTGGACTGTGTAAGTTCCCCATTGACTTCATTGTTCAGAATGGGCCACTGTTTTTCCCACGTTTGTTGGCTTTGTTTGCTGTGGTCTTCTTTACATTTTGGCGGCTACTATAGATTGTTTTGGGATTTGTTTTCCTTGCCTAATCTATGAATTACTTGTGTGATTGCATGTATGCAGTGGTTGGTCTTCGGACTGTTATGGAGCAGGGACGAGGGCTTGGTTTGCTTGATAAAATTGCTGTGTTGGAAACCACATGGATAGGGCTAGAGGGCTGGCTTTCTTCTCCATAACCCTTGAATAGCACTAGAAGGAAAGTCAGGGCCTGAGGGACTATGTAGCAGAGAAGGGATTGATTCCTTGTGTTGGGTGTGTGTGGGTGTCTTAGAAGCCAGGCTAGTTCTGGTGTAGGTGTTCCTAGCTTTGTAATGGGCTCACCAGCTTAGCATTTAGCCTTTCCCAGCTCCCTGATGGCCTGATAAACCTGACAAGTTAGCTTGGCAATCTTGTGGATGGCCTGATAAACCCAACTGTGTTGTCTTGGCTGTGTTTGGTGTATTCTGGGCTATGTGTAAGCCTGCTTTTCCTTATTCCTTGGGGAATCATGCCCAGCTCGGGGGTGGTAGCGTTGCTGAAAGATTAAGGAGCACGCTGGCCTATGGTTGGGTGGAATGTTATAGTGATGTATATGGTTGTGGAATGAGTTATTTATAAGATAATTAATCTTGTCTATTTTACTTCTGCAACTATATTTACTATTAATGATTATGATGAGCATGTGGAATGAACTCTTGTATGAATGTATGTTGCTTCTGCTGTGTATGATAAATAAGTGCATCCATGTATGTTCTACTTCAATGCATTCTGTTTCAGCATTTTTATGAATTCACATGTTCATGGGGCTGGTAGCCAAATGGTTAATGCCATGGTAGCATCCTCTTCGCCAGTCGGAGGGTCGAGGACGTCAGAAAAAAACCATATGAATGCCAAAACGCATGGATGATATATCAATGGATAGAGGATTTGATGATGAATATATTGGTATGAACTTCGCTCAGTTGTGTGCCATGAATGGAAGGGTTTACACCCCTAGAAGACACAGAGAAACATTGATTTTCCCGTAAGAGGGATAAATCTCTGTTTTTTAGACCCTCGATCGAGGTTTTGTCGAAATATTGATCGAGGGTTTAATCAAACTCTCGATTGAGGGTTTGTTAAACCCTCGATCAAGGTAACTCTACAACCTTCAATTGAGGTCTGGATTTTGTAAAAAAGTCATACAAAAATGTCCAAGAATGGACATAGGAATTAATGGCATTAATTTTATTCCAACCACCCTCCTAAACTCATTTCCCACCTGAATTCCTAAACAAAATTCTATATAAACATAAAACATAATACATAAACATGTTACTAATTTTATCTTTCACAAGTGACTATCCTATTTGAAACAAGTGTGTATTGTGTTTAGATATTGTTGTAGGTATGAATTTGGATTGTTGATCTTGATCACAATGGGAAGCAAAAAGCGTCGAAGTAAAATATCTTCTAGGAATCAAACCAACACCGAATAAATAAGAGAGAAAGATAGAGAAAGAAAGAGGAAGAAAAGAACAATCTTAAGAGGAGAAGAAGTTACAAATCAACCTATAATTAGAGAATTAAATGTCATTTCTAACAATATTGGTATAATTTATTTTTAAGTTATGCAATTTCATATTCATACATATAATTTCATTTTCCTAGTGATCTAGTTCATATAATTTCATATTCATATAATTTCATAATGCATCATATATTCAATTTCATAGTATTCTAGTTCATAATATGTGTGTTTGTGTGTGTGTGTGTGTGTGTGTGTGTGTGTGTTAAATTGTTTAGAATGTAAATATAATTTTGTAATTAATTCATAAACTTATATACATGTTGGATGTGCATGTATAAATTCACATATATATGTATTCATAATTGTATGTAAATTGTATAATTTCATACTCACATATTCATATAATTTCATAAATTGCATATTCATATATTCAATTTCATAGTGTTCTAGCTCATAATTTATATATATATACACATGTTAAACTATTTAGAATTTAATTATGATTTTGTAAAATTATAATTTTGTAATTAATTCATAAAATTATATACATTGTATGTGCATGTATGAATTCATATATATGTATTCATAATTATATGTAAATTGTATAATTTCATATTTATATTTAATTTCATATTACATATTCTTATATGTTGAATTTCATAGTGTTCTAGTTC
>LPNX010560985.1:0-41869 GCA_001517045.1 Pseudotsuga menziesii
TATACTTAGAAAAACACACTGCAACTTCGAAGCAGCTCAAAGAAAAATCCGCAGAGTTAAAAATACACAGCCAAAAAATTCTTAAAAATGCACACATCACATACCGACGTGCCCTCTTCAAAAGGGTATCTTTGGTTTTTCAATTTTTGAAAAAATAGAAAAAATTCCTTTACGTGGACAAATATGTGTTTAAAACGATGCTGAAATCGAATGTGGTCACTTTCGAAAAATAATAAATAATTGTATAATGCGAAAAAAATTAACAAAAAAATATGCACATCACACTGCATTTTATGTAGATCATGCTCATATATTTATTTATTTTAAATTATTAATGCAAGATTGAATTACTCTACGTGGACATAAGCCACTTATTAGCTTCTTCAAATTTTTAAGGTCACACAGTTCATTAAATGCAAAAGTTCACACATTAAATGACATCGGAATATTTTTAAAAAAATATCACCATGAAGCCAACATAATATTCTACAATTTTTTTTTTTACTGCAAGTCAAAATTCACATGGCATATATGCGTTTTGAGGGCTTCTATCTAGCACATGAGTAAAAAATCAGGTTTTCATCGCCAAATTTGGCCAAAAAGTGTTACCCATCTTCATGGAATCACCCTATTCTTAGAAGTTTGACTCAGATTTTCATTTTGAAAGATCTTTCAATCTTTTGTTTGTTAAAATATTTCTACAATGCCCTAGGAACCCCTCTACCTTCGCATATATTTTGCATCAACTTGAAGCCTACCAATCCCAGTCGATAATTAAATATTAGGTGAATTAATCTAGGAATTATAACACCCAACAATTGTATTATTGATCATATGGAGGAATATCATGATATGCATTTTGTTTTTCATGTTCTTGAGGATTGTGCAGATGACCTTGATGAGAACCATGCACTTGATCTGTAATACCCTGGTTTTGACCCCGTTTGCATTAAAAAAAGCACATGATGTATATTTTGTAATTAATCATGGTGTGGAGCTAAAGGAAAAAGCCCCACCATCGATTTAGTTGTGTATGCTTTCAGTAATAGGGATCGTTGCTGATAGTATATTGTGCTATACGACACATTAGAGTTTTGGAATCATGTAAATATGCACATTAATTAAAATAAACCTACACCCAACTACGATGGTGCAACTTTAAATGAAAAGGGAGTGATTCCTAAGGTTAAGGGGGGTTGTCTAGACCGTGGGAGCCATTGGGAGTTTGCCATGTGTCGACCACCCACTAAAATTTTGTTGTTCGATTAGTTGGGAGCAGATGGGTGGTAGGACTACCATTCTTTTCCCCACGTACACTCCACCAGCGGGCTCGCTCTTCTCATGCGGAGGGTAGGGATACGGTTGCCACTCTCCCACTCTCTCCACTCTTCCACTCATGCTTTTGTCTTGACCATCCCATGTAGGCAGGGGTCGGTTTTGTTTACCTTCTCACGCGCAAGAAGCTCGGAGGGTCTTCCTCACGTATAGGGGAGATAAAAAGGATCCACGATTCTATGTGTGGGGGTTCGTTCTCTCTTCTCTCATCAGTGTTGGTCTGTGGATCTGTTCTTCCTACTGCTCATTTAGGGGATCATTTTCCATTTTTCCATTATTGAACTGTGTAATCCAGTCATGCCAGGGGCTGTGTGTATGTGTGTTAATCTCACAAATCTGTGGTCTACGTACTTGTTTTTCCCTTGTCTAGGATTGAGAATCGAACTTTTCTCCCATTTTCAGGCTATGTAATGTTTCTGTGGCTTAGCCATGAGATCGGGTTGTTGTTCTTCCCCTGAAACTATGGCTTGTTGTGGCTTTCCCCCACATTGTTCGTTGCTATGTATGCAAGTACCTTTTTGGGTTGCTGCTGAGTTTTTTTGGCTACGCTAGGGCCAAGAACAACTCTGAATCGTCTTGTTGACTTGAGCTGTGTTCAACCTTTCGTTTGGGGTTGTCATCCTACTGTGTTTATCTTCATCACAAAGCTGTGAGCTGCTTGTTTTACTGTGGGTATGCAGTGGTTGGTCTTTGGCCTATTTAGAGTAGGATTAGAGACTGGGTATGCTTGAGAAAACTGGTGTTTGGAGCCACTCAGACAGAGTTAGACTGCTGTATTTCTTCCTTACAACCATTGAAGAGTATTGGGAAGGGCAGTCAGGGCTTGAGGGACTATGAAGGAGAGAAATGAATGATTCCTAGTGTTGGGTGTGTGGATGTCTTAGAAGTCAGGTTAGCTCTTGTATAGGAATCCTTAGCTCTCCATTGAGACCACTCGCTTAGCATTTAGCCTTTCATAGCTACTTGATGGCCTAATATATCCTACTTTGTGGGCTTGTCTTATTTGTGTACCTTGGCTATGTGTAAGCCTGCTTTGACCCTTATTCCTTGAGGAATCATGCCCTGCTCGGGGGTGGCAGTGTTGCTGAGAGATTGATGAGCACAGTGGCCTATGGTTGGGTGGAACGTTGTAGTGATGTAGCTGGTTGTGGGACGACTTCTTTATAAGATGAGTATGATTGACCATTTTGTCTCTACAATTATATTTACTGTTAATGAATTATAATGGACATGTTGAAAGAAAAATGAATGTATGTTTGCTTCGGCTGTGTATGTGAATGATCATGTTTTAAGCATTTTATGTTCAAGCATTTTGGTTTTATGTATGTTCATGTTCATGGGGTTAGTTTCCCATATGTTTGGTGATAGTAGTATCCTCTTCACTGGTTTGAGGGTCAGGGAAGTTACAGAGTGGTATCAAAGCTTTGGTTGTAGCATGGGCCTGAATGGGCCATGAAGATGCAGTGATAGAGCCATGATTGCAGCATTTGGGCCGAGTTAGAGGGCCATGAGAAATCCAGCTAGCAAAGGCAGGTTGTCCTCTACCCAGCAGAAAAACAGAAGAAAACCTGTGCATGACAAGAGAATTTTGGAAAATTCCTCTAAGTATTGGGATCATCGGATCATCAGAGGACTTAGTCTGAAGTCCCGTCTATGCATCACATCACCTAAGAAAAAGGCCACCCGAAGGGAACCACGGAATAAAAAAAATCGGAATTTTTTCTAAGTGTTCAAGCTGTCGTCCATTGGAAACTTAGTGGGACGCACCTCCGATGCAGTGAAAGGGTTTCCGATGGCGTTGGCAGAGAAAAAACAACGGAAAGAAAATTTTGGAAATTTTTTTCTAAGCCCGATCATCGACGATTGACGGAAGTTAGATGATTTCATCACTGATGATTAGATGATGGGAGGGTTGAAATGTCGGCAGAGATCCCGTGAAGGCCACCGAAACACCGGCTCACTTAGTTGAGACCAGCGATGGAAGTTAGATGATGGAACTGTCGATGACTACATCGAAAATATTTAGCTGATTGCGCGCCCGCCATTGCGGCTGGTTAGTGGACTATCCTTCCGATGGATAGTGGCTTAAACCACAGATACCGCACTGACTAGTGCTTCTGACAGCCGATGAGAAGAAAATTTTGAAGATTTTTCTTGAGTATAAGGTCGTCGGAAAATAGATGAAGTTCGAGCCGAAACATCAGCTCAGCTCAGCTGAGGGACGCTGAAACATTGGCAAGAGACAGAGGATATGAGCCCTGAGACTTTTGGCAGAGGATAGATAGTGAAGGTGCTGGTACATCACTGAAGAATAGAATACTTTTGAGACGATGCGCCGACAAATGAGGAAAAGGAATTTCTAAAAATTATTAAGTATAGAAATTGTCGGCGGAATTTTAGTTGATTTGATCAGCGAACTTTAGAGGATGGAAACGCTGATGTGGCAGCTGACGTTAGAAGAATTTATATAATCATGGATTCACCATTACGGTTTCCATGTGAACTATTCCTCTGATGGACAACAGCCCCGAATGCCAATGTTGTAGAGGAAAGTCGTTCCGATTGCCGACGCAGTGAAAGATTTCCTAAACTTTTTCTAAGGAACAAAATCATCGGTGATCGAAAAAGAATAGTTGTTGACATCGCCGATGAATAGTTGAAGGAAGAGCCGATGGAAGAAGAAAAATTCAAAAATTTCTCTAAGGCACAAGATCATCGTCCATCAAAAAATGTTAGTTGTACTGGTTGCCGATGAACATCGGAAGGAGTTAACAGTTCATGCACCGCCGTTGCTGAAGTCTAGAGCACTAATCCTCTGACAGGCAAAGGTTTCGACTGCCGATGCCAATTAAGTTGTGCTTCATATCGTCGATCAAAAATCATTAGTGGATCAGACCGCCAATTGAAAGGGTTCAGCGATGATGAACTACCGTTGGGGCTACCTAAGGGACTACTTGTCCGATGTAATAAAGGATCCGATTGCCGACATATCAAAGATGTATTGCCGTCTGGTTGTAGCAACGATGGGGAATGTAATAACTTGGATCCTCGATGTGTAGAGGTTAGTCCTTTCAATGGCCGATGGGTTATAAGGCCTGCAGAGACTGCAGTGGGAATACCACCCACAGTTGTGGCTGCTTAGTTAACTAATCACCCAACGAGAAGTGCATCTGAGTGCCAATGCCACAAAGACTAGTCGCTCCAACCGTCGACAAAGTTGTGAACCTTAGAAGATGCAGAAGGTCTGTTGGCCGCCGTTGTAGAAACCTTGACGACTAGCCATCCGACAAATAGAACACCCAACCGTCGATGCAACAATTAGTCTATTTTATCACTGATGAAGTTCGGAGTGATAGATGGTTAAGGGCCCGATGAATAGTCCTTGGCATCGCCGATGCAGCACAAGGCTTAAGGGTTCTAATCATCGATAAAGTTCAGAAGGTTAGATGACTACGGGCCCAATATAGCAGAAGGAAATAGATGAACAGGCCACCGATGAGCGCAGAGAAAACTAGAGTTGTTGGCCATTGAAATGTTGGAAACTTAGTTGGAAAGAGACCCGATAGGGAGAAAGAAATTTTGGTTTTTCCAGTGGAATTTTTAGCAGTTCCAGCTAGTGTTCCAGTGGGCTTGTAGTGATTTTCTCATTGGATTTTTCAGCAGTTTCAGGACTGAGAAGGAAGAAAACCCTAGGTGGCTGAAGTTAGAATTTTAGACCAAATACAGTGGTGTGTTTTTCCATCATTCTAGAATTGGTGTGGTTTTCACACCCAAGGTCATAATGAAGCATGTGGATAGGCGTTGGAAAGCTTATCCAGCAGGGAACAAGGAGAGTCACTAGAATTTGAGTGTGGAGCAGCAAAGTGCTAGTGATTTCTTGAAAAAGAAACATGTTGCTGTCAATATGGACAATTATCCAGGAATTGCATCCCTAGAGGTAGCAAGACCATGAAGTCAAACTAACTGTTGTGTGGAAGAGGAGTTCCATGCAAGGACGAGGGACTTGAAAAGGGAAATTTACTTAAAACATGTCTTGCTAATTATGATTACAAGTTTTATACATGAAATGTATGAGGATATTCCTTGCATGCATAAGATATTACATGTTGGTAAGAATAGTGAGAATTATACATTTATAATGAGCCACTAATGATAACTATTGCATTGGTGTTGGAATTAGTGGAAAAACCAACGACAACATAGACATGGTTGAGTATGTTGTTGATGTTGACAAATGTGACTAGCAACCCTATGGAGAAAGGGTTAAGGCAACCAGTCTAGAATCAAAAGTTGGTGAGCAAATTCTGCAATCTCCTGCAAAGCACCAACGAAACTGGTAATGTCAAGGGTGTAAGTAGGACCCATGAAGGTAAGAGCTTAATTATGACAATTGCATGGAGTGGTAAAAAGAAAGAGATTTCATACCATGTGAGTATTTGAAATTTATACTACATTCACATAGAAATGTGTCATCCATGTATATGTTGTTATGAACATGGTAAGAAAGTGAGTACTGATGGTCTTGATTACAGTGGGGCATCCTATATGAAGTAGTCATGGTTAGACTGTGCATGGCATGTTTGAATGCATAGTACTCCTGAATCAATGCAAGGTAGCATTGAGGGGATATGCATTAAAAGATTTCATAAATATTGTGTTTATGCATTAAATAGATGCATATGAAAAGTATGAGCAAATGTTGTAGATATGCATACATAAGTATGGGTGCAAATGTTGTGATGCATTGCATGAATGCATTGAGATAGTGCATGTGATATTATGAATAACTAATGGCTGAAATGATGAATTGATGACAATTTTGGAACCATTTCAAGAGTTGTTATGAATGCAGGATAGTAAGTGCATGCAGAGGGTAGTCAAGATCAATTGGTTGTCGGAAATGCTCTATGGAAGGGCAAGATGGTACAAATGATACACCTGTGAAGTAAGAAGTATCTAAAACTTTCAGTTAAATTGCATAAATGATGTGACTGTACCCTGTAATTTAAGGTATGATAATGATTGTGTGAATTAAATCATTTTTGGTAATATTGATGTGATTAACAACTGGATGATGTGACCGTACCCTGTAATTTAAGGTATGATAATGATTGCATGAAGTAAATGAGTTTTGGTAATATTGATGTGATTAACAGCTGAAAGTATTTGAATTTTATAAATTCTAAAAATGCTTCAGTGGTGGTTGCAGCAATAAAAGGTTATATGCATCTAGACTTACAAAGTGTTTGGCTAATTGAAGTTTAGGTTTCAGGTAGATTGTTTGGAGCATGGAAATGAGAGTAAGACCATGACAAATGCCAGAATCTACCATGTGAAAGAGCCAAACCTTATGAGAAGAGTCTCATGGCTATGAAAATAGTTGGTATGCATAATGGGTTGTTAAATTTGAAATTGTGAATCTTGGATTTGAGAAATTGCTGACAACTACTAATCACTATTGGCTTGCACAAGATGGTGTTAGGAGGACACATTCTAAGTGGGTATTCATGTTATGCTAGTAAGCATAAAATTATAATGGGCATAGTGGTGTTGCCTACAAGAGACCCACAATTGAGGATCACCTCATTGCCAAGAAAATCAATTTCTGTAGTAGACAGAGTTGCAATTCCTATTGAATTTAATTACTAATGTCATTGCTTGGTTATGGAACAATCAATTTGGATTGTATTATCAGGTAATGATTGACTGTTTGGCTACTTGATGAATGTGCCAAGGGTACACACTGCAGAAATATCATGTGTGATGGCATGCAGGAGCCAAAATTCATGGGAGGGTTTTCCCTTATCTTGGAAAGGGGTTTCGTGTGAAACTCCATTGGACATTTTGGAAATGTCTCATCTGCACTACATGTTTGGAAAGAAACATGAGTGAGATGGTAAAGATTATGTCGATAAGACATGTGTGGATATGAAATGTAAAAAGGAGTTGGGATGGAAAACCAAGGGACTTTCAACTCAGAGAAGGTAGCTCCCATTCCTCCTTAACGAAGGAATACTGGCTCGGCAAATGGATACATGTTTTGTAACCCTAGCTAAGAATATACATGTCAAATTGTTAAATTCAATAGGCAGAGCATGTTTTGATTTTATTTCCATTATGACCGATTGTTTGAGTATGAATAGGGCCTACATGGCACACACTGAAAAATGGTGCACACTTTTCTGATGTCGGATCATGAAAGGGTTTTCAATATTGATTACACCCTAGGGAGTGGACGCACTCCTGGTGTCTCAATACTTGATAGTGAATGATGTGAAGTATGGTTACCATTTTATAGCAATAACGTTGATGAGGTTTCTTATATTGCTTGTGTTGTCAGGCTAAACAAATGCAGTCTGGTGTTGCACACTAAAGAGAAAATTGTAAACGGTTGTTACAGTGTTGGTTTGATTTCCTGCATCCTGATAAACCCAATTGTGTATTGGATTGGTTGGACAGTCTAATAAACCCAACTATAGGTTGGATTGACTGTGCTTTAGTATGTACCAAGGGTATTGTTGATATAAGTGCATGGTTGATATAAGTGTATTATTGATATAAGTGCGTTGTTGATATAAGTACATGGCCTGATAAACCCAACTATGTTGGCTTGGCTGATTTGTTCCTTCCCAGTCGGCGTGAAGGTGTATTGGCTAGACATTAATTATTTGATGTTGAGGAGCAACCTACATGCTAACCTAACATCCAAGTCCATAGGTGATCCCAAGGATTTCAAAGTGAAGCAGGATCCTATGGACCAATGATGAAATGCATAATACGGATAAGTATTGGATTATTTTGCAATTCTTGCTTATAAATATACATGTGTGCATGATTTGGTTATGATGTTCTAAGCTCTTGTTTAAGAGGTAAAAACCGATGGGAATAAAATAAACATGTGAATCTATTCAATGCTTGAATATAGGTATCACTGGAAGCAAGGACTACGAAAGCATCCTAGGGGTGCATGTGGACATGTGATTGTCCTGAAGAGCTCAAAATGAGTAGTAATGAAAAAGGTGCTAGTGAGACTGTGAAGGTCCTAGCAGCCGAGACAAACCATGTGGGGAGGCTCCATGGTTGAGAGGTCTGAAATAAACCAGAGACACTAAGTGTCATGACCAAGAGGGATTGGTCCAGCATTCACGGTGAAGTGAAAGAGGCTGAGAGCATGAAAAGCCACAGCAGTGGTGTGGGTTCCAGGATGGAACAAGACAAAGAGGGAAAAAACTCTTGTTGCTCTCTCTTGCCTTTTTTATTATATATATATATACTTATGCATTGTGAAAACAAAGGATTGTTGAATGCATGCATGACTAGAAATAGAATGTGTTTAATTGCTTAAAGTAAATTATGAATGTTGGAATAGTTATTTCCCTACCCAAGAATGGACATGAATGAGCTCATGTGCCTGTTGGGAAGGCATGAAAAATATGAAAATATCCTTGATGAGACTTGGACTGTCATGCCAATTGGGCAATTAATTGATTGATATTAATGCCTACATTATGCTTGGTCTAACAGAATTTCAATGATGCATTTCACAGGTGAGAAAGGTGAAATCTAGTGGTGCACATTGATCATGGCAGAAGACCAAAAGTTGCTGGACTTGGCTGGAAGTCTCCTTCAAACGATTGTTAGGACCCAAGAGAATCTTGGAGAGATTCTCGAGATACAGAAAAGACAGAATGAGATGAACCACCAAATTTTGCAAGACTCTATTGGTTTGCAAAAGGAGGTAAAAATCCTTCTGGGGGCAATCTGTAAAGGCAAGGAAAGTGGATCAATGATGGAACATTCGTCCAAACAATCCATTAAGAAATGTTCCAAGAATGAAGACTAAAAGGAAATTGAGTAGGTAAAGATGAAGCAGCCAACGAAATGTTGGAAATGCGGAGGACATCATTACCGCCGGGACTTCCCAAGAAGGGAACATAAAGAGGGTAGCAGCCAAAAAGTTCCTTGACTTGGGGATGAGCTGCAAGCTAAGAACCAATAGGAGAAGCTCATGGAAGCTGAGGGGCTTTGTCCTGAAAGTTCAAAGTAAATAATTGAACATGGGATAGATCTGCAAAATTTTAAAATTTTGAAATTTTGAATGTGCAAATGGTATATGCATTCCTATGCATTGAAACACCAAGGACGGTGTTATTGCAAGGGGAAGGGGATTGTAATACCCCAGTTTTGACCCCGTTTGCATTAAAAAAAGTACATGACATATATTTTGTAATTAATCGTGGTGTGGAGCTAAAGGAAAAATCCCCACCATCGATTTGGTTATGTATGATTTCAGCAACAGGAATCATTGTCGATGGTATATCATGCTATCCATCACATTAGAGTTTTGGCATCATGTAAATATGCACATTAATTAAAATAAACCTACAGCCAGCTACGACTGTGCAACATTAAATGAAAAAGGCATGATTCCTAAGGTTAAGGGGGGGTTGTCTAGACAGTGGGAGCCATTGGGAGTTTGACATGTGTCAACCACCCACTAAACTTCTACTGCTCGATTAGTTGGGAGCATATGGGTGGCAGGACTACAAGTCTTTTCCCCACGTACACTCCACCAGCGGGCTCGCTCTTCTCATACGGAGGGTAGGGAGACGATTACCACTCTCCCACTCTCTCCACTCTTCCACTCATGGTTTTGTATTGACCATCCCACGTAGGCAAGGGTTGGTTCCGTTTACCTTCTCACACACAGGAAGTTTGGAGGTTATTCCTCATGCAGAGAGGAGATAAAAAGGATCCACGATTCTGTGTGTGGGGGTTCATTCTCCCTTCTCTCGTCGGTGCTGGTCTATGGATTTGTTCTTCCTCCCATTCACGCAGGGGATCATTCTCCCTTTTTCCATTATCAGAATGTGTAAGCTGTTCACGCTAGGTGTTGTGCGTATGTGTGTTACTCTCACGGATGTGTGGTCTGCGTACCTATTTTTCCCTTGTCTAGGATTGAGAATCGAACTTCTCTCCCATTTTCGGGTTGTGTAATGTTTCTGTGGCTTATCCGTGAGATCGATTGCTACTCTTCCCCTAAAACTGTGGCTTGTTGTGGTTTCCCCCCACGTTGTCCATTGCTCTGTATGGAAGTACCTTTTTGGGTTGCTGCTGAGTTTTTTTCGCCACGCTAGGGCTAAGAAAAACTCTGAATCATCTTGTTGACTTGAGCTGTATTCACCCTTTTTTCAGGGTTGTCATCATTTTGTCTTTATCTTCATCACAGAGCCGTGAGCTACTTGTTTTACTGCATGTATGCACTGGTTGGTATTCGCACTGTTTAGAGTAGGATTAGAGGCTGGGTATGCTTGAGAAAAATTTTGTTTAGAGCCACTCAGACAGAGTTAGACTGCTGGCTTTCTTCTCCACAACCTTTGAAGAGTATTGGGAAGGGAAGTAAGGGCTTGAGGGATTTTGAAGCAGAGAAAGGACTGATTCCTGGTGTTGGGTGTGTGGATGTCTTAGAAGTTAGGTTAGCTCTGGTATAGGCATCCTTAGCTCTCCATTGAGACCACCGACTTAGCATTTAGCCTTTTACTAGCTACTTGACGGCCTGATAAACCCTACTGTGTGGTCTTGGCTGATTTGTGTACCTTGGCTATGTGTAAGCCTGCTTTGACCCTTATTCCTTGAGGAATCATGCCCAACTCGGGGGTGGCAGTGTTGCTAAGGGATTGATGAGCATGCTAGCCTATGGTTGGGTAGAACCTTGCAGCGACGTAGCTGGTTGCAGGACGACTTCTTTATAAGATTAGTATTCTTGACCATTTCGTCTCAGCAATTATATTTACTGTTAATGAATTATAATGAACATGTTGAATGCAAAATGAATGTATGTTTTCTTCGGCTGTGTATGTGAATGATTATGTTTTACGCATTTTATGTTCAAGCATTTTGGTGTTATGTATGTTCATGTTCATGGGGCTAGTTTCCCGTATGTTTGGTGATAGTAGCGTGCTCTTCACTAATTTGAGGGTCGGGGACATTACATGATCTTTTCCATAGAAAATTAGAGTTTTTTTCTAGAGAGAGTCTCTTCTCCATGGAAGAGTTAGATGAAATCACCTTAGCCATATCATCCAGTAATGAATACTATGAAGCCATAATTTGGGTGGATAGGTATAGAAGAGAGATGATTCATAGTTCTACCCACACTTCTATTTCATCCATATCATGTGGGGATACAAATTGGGGGAAGGAATTTTCCTTATTGGTGCCAAATGAAGAATAGGAGTATCCCATAGGTTCTCATGATGACTTGATGGATGCACCATTCCTTTCCCAACAACAACATAGGAACATATTGCTACCACTTGATGCCATTCATCCTCATATGGATTGGGTTGAAGAGTACAAGTCACACATGGAGTCTTCTTACAGAAAAATTTCTGCTCATAATCAGTGGAGGACATCTAAGAAAGCAAACTACAAACAGAAATTATTGACAAATATATCTTGCACAAGGTGGCCTCTATGGAGGAAACCAACATATTTGGATGGATGCTTGTACCCTTTGACTAGTGACAGAGAGTTGAGGCATTGTATGTGTTCACATGGACCTTTTGGTTGGAGTATCAATACATTTCCTTGTTGGATGAGGGCACACACACTTTCATTTGATGCTTGCATTCTATGAGATAATGGTGATACATCATCTTATTGTGAGCAGTTTGGGAATATTTTTTTGTTGGATGATGCCTATATTCATTGGGGTTGGACATGGGACTCACATTTATGTCATGGCAACAATAAAATTGTGAGCTTTAGTGTTGATGTGCATCAAGCACATAAAGAAATTTATGCTGAGTGGGGAAGTCTCAAATATTTCCAATTTTGCATTGGGATTATTCAATTTTAAGTGTGGTGGTATGATCTCCTTGTCATGGATTTCATTTTCTATGATGGTAAATTTTTGTTGTTGTTATTGATGTTTGTAAGGGGGAAGATAATACCATGGGACCCTGGAATTCTTGGGAATGAAATATTTCTAAAGGGGGTAAAAAATTTGGATACTTATAGAGGAGGAAGTGGGATCTAGGAATTCTACTCAGTGACCTTAACTGGGTTAACAATTTTGTTGAAATAAGTTGTCATTAAAGAAATGACTATGATCAGAGTGGTGCAACATAAACACAGTGGAACAATTTGCAGTACCATGGAGTGCTTCCACTTGAGTATAGCCAGACTTGGGAGGGGAGGAATGTCATGTTCCTCCCTTGAAGGGACATCAAAAGTGTTGACATTTCCTAACACCTAGGGGGTCAAAAGATGAATTAATCGATTAACTAAGGGAATTGTGATAAATTATTATTTAAGAGGCTTGTACTTAGTTTTATTTCTTGTTATTATAAATTAACGTGCAAATAAATATGTGGAAATAAGTTTCCATGTCAAGAGAGTGCACTTGGGAAATCCAACTTGCCTAGAAATATATTTAGAAAATTTTAAAGGACTGGAAAAAGCAAGTAGTCAGAAAAGAGGGAAAGTACCAAAAGCCAATAAAATGCAGTCAGACACAAAACATGAAACTCTGGGCCAAAGGAGGGTGCAATTTCCATTTAGAGGTTCAGTCACAAAAGCAAAAAGTGCAAAAAAATTGTCATAAGAAAAATAAACAAACTCTGGGCCTAAGGAGGGCACAATTTTGATTCACAGGGTCATTTACAAAAACATAAGTGCAAAAACATTGTCAGGAGAAAAAGAAGTCAACTTTGGGGATAAGGAGGGCGTAGTTTCCAATTTGGACAAAAGGCAGTGACAAGGAAACATCTCCCATGACTCATACTTTCTAATTTTTCAAGAAGGGTGCACCACTTGGCTAGGGTTAGGTTTTAGCAAGTGGCAACTTGCTCAACATGTGAAGGACTTGCTCAACAAGTAACCCAAGTCACTCAATGTTTATTTAAGGATGCTTATAAATCCATTTACCAGTTTGGCTGATGATTATTTTTGTATTTATGAATCTAATTCTTCCTTACTGAGTGATGAGCCTCAGTACTCTTGGGTGATGCACCCCAAGTTTCCCATTCCCCTTCTCCTCTCTCCCCTTTCTATCTTATTGCAGGTGACTTTGAGATAAGGAGGAGCTCATAAATTTCAGTTCGAATTATGTAGCCACTATATAATCCTTATGATATTTATATTATAGTATTTATTCTTTCCCATATATCTTTCATGTTAAAATTCTCATGAGAAGAGATTTATGTGCCCATCTAGTGGGGTTTTTGACAATTTAATGTAATAAGAATGAATTAATGTCCATGGGAAGAATAATTAAGTCATATATTATGTAAAAAATTATATATTAGTCTCTTTAACATGTCATTACAAGGTATGAAATAAATCTGGTTCAAAATTCATCAAATTATGCACACCCCTGCTAGTTGACTAGGAAAATTCTACTAGTTTTACAGTTTTCTTCATTCTAGAAGTTTTATGCATTCAAATTTCATTATGAAAGTTTATGTACGAATTTAAATCATCCCACTATATATATCAGCTCTAAAACAGTTATTCCATTAAGTTCATACCACATTTGGACAACAATCTTCGCACATGGTCTCCCCAGGCCAAAATTGCTAGTTTTGCCCAAATATTTCCAAACAGTGCCAAATCATTCCAGATATGTTCCTAACTTTCTGAAACATCATTTTATGCTTATTAAATGTCTAATAACACATATGAACCTTGCACAAACCCTTGGTTGAATGGATGTGAAATTTATTCTTAGTTGCACGGTTGGTAAAGCCAGAAGCGTAGAAGTAGGTCTCAACGGAGCTGATTCGAAAACCTAAATGGTCCTAAATTTAATTTTATATGGAAGGTAATTTATCTATCCTAAATTTTCTTGGTATCTTCCTTAAACCTCTGCCATATTACCACAACTTTATCAGTATTTCACATTTTGTTTCCTTGCATATTAAGTGGTTAATGTTACTGCAAAGCTCTGATTCCACACCTCAATTAATAATTACAGAAGAGTTAGTATTTTGATATGAATATCATATCAGGTATATTACAAGGGTTCTCATATATAATATTTGACCATGAGTAGAAATTCACTTTAATCACCAGATCTACTTCTATGAAGGCTATGATATCTAGGATGGACGCCGAGCAATTAAGATTTATAGTCAAAAAATATTATTTAAATCCAAACCAAATAACATTCATACATTAAACAATGATATCCATATCAAAATGTTTCTAAATAAGTTGCAATACTCAACGAGTCGCCTTAATATTAAAATACGTTAATTAACTATGGTTGTAATCCCATTGTCATGGCTTCCATTGTTATACAAAGTATTAAAATCAAGATATGCATACAATAGTTCAAACTGGAGTAGTATAAACCAAATGAAACCCTCATATGGGTTAGTATTAACATGAATACTACTATCTCTGCATACTTACATTATGAACAGAGATTAAGGTTTAAATCATAAAACAACATCATCAAAGCATACGTACGGCTGTAAGACCATCGAAATATGGCACCTTGTAATTAAAAGAATTATAATAACTGAATATTTTTGCAACGAGTATTCTAAAGGTCGTTCCCATTTATTTTTTTTACAGAAAAAACCCAATATACAGGGTATGGTTGTAATTCCATATAGGATAGCTTTCACCTGGGTTTATAAACCATAAATAAAATACAAATAACAGAACCAATGATGTAGAGGTAAGACCATTGACGATGGCACCCACAGTATCGTCACAAACACCAACATTATAAACATAATACATTTAAACTCTTTACAAAGTAAAAAGGATGTAAAATCCATCTGTAAACAGAGTGAAAACCCCGTGGAAGTGGAACCTAGAACACACAACACTTATCTTATGCAGAGTTGGAGTCTCCCTCTCCTCTTGACTCTGTAATTTCAGGACTACGTACTTGCAACAAAACCACTTAACAATTTAAGCCACACTGGGTGCTTTGATTTTAATTCAAACTGTATGGAAAGAAAAACATAAATGGGGTTTATTTTCTTATCAGAGGCATTCTAAGACATAGTCTTGGGAGGAGGTGACCCTGTCACCTTCCTTGCCAGCATACCAACCTACAACAAAGAGTTTCATGGCAGTTAAAAACTTGTACTCAAACCTTGTCAAACAGTTCAAATGTAAATATTTTACACTTTACCCTTACCTGGTGTGAGTTGGTCAGAGGATAGGGGTCGGATCCTACAAGAAGAACCTTATCTCTCCTCTTCTTGCAAAAAAACAATAATACAATTGAGTTATAGACAATTCATTAAAAAATAAATAAACTTCAATTAAAAATTACGGAAGTAAACACCCTTTCTTCTACCTAGAGAAGAAATGACGAAATGGAGTAGGTGGCTAAGCAAAGCAACGGGTTGCAGATGACCATGGACGCCATGAGAAAGCACCAAAACACCTTGGAAAATAAACCAAGTACCCGACATCAAACACTAGAAGATGTTACACCAAGAAAAATCAATATTTATACATTAACAAGAGCAGAGCTCAACTCTCTCCTTCTTACAAACCAAACAACATAATCCAAGGTTTGGATAGAGAATACACTTTAAACTTCCACCCAAAACCCTAAACAATAGAGACTTACAAGTGGATGACCTGGATGTAATCATGAGGAAAACATGGAGACCTGTCTGCGTTGACAACTCGCAGTTAAGACACGCTCTAAGGTGAGTCAACTCAAAGGTACAATGCTTTTAAACCTCACCTAGAATAATAATAACATATCAATCATTGTTGCTATCACTTTCAACTATATTGGGAACCATATGCATATCACATAAACCTTTGCATATTAACCATTGAAATAACATTGTATAATAGTCAAACCATTGTATGGTAAACCAACGAAGGTATGTATAATATTAACATTGGCCACTATGGCTTAGACTATATGCATTTAAACTTTAAAACGTTTTTCCTTCACACCTTAGGAATAAATTCCTTACATTTATACCATGCGCTTAGGCTATGGTAAGTCATATGGCCTCTAACCTTTATTTCAAATATTATTACATTAAAGGGTGGGATAAAGACTATGGTATAGTCTCTCAACCCTTAGGGCTATTTAATCCCTAGTAAAACTAATAAAAAAAATAAAGGAATTGTAAAACATCACCTTTGGGTGTAGCTTAATACAACGGATGGAAATTTTTGTTCCCGTAGCTGGAGAAACTTTGAATTTAAGCAAAATTATATTAATAACTTACACAAGCCTCATAAACTAAACACATGACTGAAAGTCCTTGTCCATAATTACTTAAATTACTATTAGTTAAATGCATGTAATTTTTTTTTATTACAGATTTTTGAGGTGTGTTACAGTTATACCCCGACCATATCAAGGTCCTCATTTTTTTATAGAACTAGCTGAAGGATAAGCATACTCCCTTGTCGGCCGCAAATAGACAAAGATCCTTCTTGCTAGCCCCAACCAAATCAAGTTCTTCCTTGTTGTTTACTAGCCAAGGATAATGATCTATCATGTTGGCCTCAACCAAATCAAGGTAACTTATGAATTCAAGGGAAGGCACTTTAAAATATCAGTGCTTGATATTTCTAGTTCATACAGTACCTTGTAAGGGTGCCCCTTATCCAAACTATTAGAATAAGTTCATTTTCACTCCTATTCATACTTGGTTTAGCAACCAAACCATGTCACATTTACATGATATGTGAGAAAATGCACAAAAATTATGTACATACAAGCATTCATAACTTGGTATATACATTTTATGCAACCATGGCCATAAAACATTTCTAGCATCTAATTACAAATTCAGTACACCCACAAAACATTTCTCAAATCTAATTAAAATTTGAATACACCCACTAAAGATTCCTCAAATCGAATTAAAAATTCATTATACCCACTAAACATTCCTCATATCTGATTAAAAATTCAATATATCAATAACAAATAAAATTGTCGACTGTATGAAGTAAAAACCTTTGACAAAATCACAAGAATGGTTGAGGTGTAGGAATCTCCCTTCTATTTCTAAGTACATTACTACGTGTGAATTACACACTATAAACCTAATTCATGAACACCTTTCCAATCACAAAATTATAGTACCATGATAACATTTTTTAACTCCGAACTAGTTGTTTCTTTCTCAATCATGTGAACTAAAATCCTTTCACAAAATCACAACAAAAATTAAGGTGTAGGAAGCTCCCTTCTACTTTTAAAAGTACATATTACTATGTGTGAATAAAAGTATAAATCTAATTTATGAACACCATTCCATTTACAAAAATCTAATAACATATTAAATTTTTTAACTCCCAAATATAATGACATGATAATTTTCTTATCTCCCATCTTGTTGCTTTCTCCCACGACAATTCACATTGAATTACTTGTCCTTTTAAGATGACAGAGAGGACATAGACTTAATTATTAGCGACTGAGAAACATTATTTACTGCACATGTTTTCCATGAACTTAGTCACTTGGTCACGTCATTTGTTACTTATGGTATTCGGCCCACTCATAAAATAACTCACATTCAATACATGAACGTAGTGAAGTTGTATGTTGGGTCTCTATCTAGTTAGCCAGGTATCAACTTTGGGGAAATTTGATTCTACAAATATTTAGAGTTTTTCTAGGGTGACAATTTTAGTTGTAGTTGGACAAATTGTTTTTCCAACTAACATAAAAGCTAAGCACGATGCTTGGTTTTCACCTTAATATTCAAATAAAACAGTTCACCAAAGTAAAGCATATTTGATGGATGTGATTTTCAGAGTTGTATTAAAAAATCTATCCATCACTTAGAAAATAATTTATATTCAATATCCTTTATAGAAAGAACAAATTTCAAAATTTACATAACTAAGTTCATTACAATCAATAACAATGTTTGTTGTTTACGATTGTTTTTAAAAGTGGATTTTTTTCTTGAATTTATTTTAAACCAGTATGATTTACCAATCAGTCAAAGGAATCAAATTTCTAGAATTATTGGAATCTTTGTTTTATTCTTTCTTGATTTTTTAAAAACTAACCCATAATTTCTAAATCCTGTGGATGTTTTATTGGAATATTTGTTTTCCTTTTCCTTGATTATTTTGACTAATTACGCTTCTGCATAGAAACTGTGTTCATACATCTCTGCACTTTTTGAGCTCTTATCATCCACTCAATGAAACTTATAGTTTTTGTTTGGTATACATGATAAAATGAAACATTCGTGATGATAAACAATTCTACCTCATATATTCTACTAATTCTCTTAGATTCTATGCTACCCTCCTTTTTAATTCTTGAATCTTCCTTACTGTTTACTTGGAGGTAAGCACTCTGCCTTGTTCTGCTAAATTACTCTGAATTGAGTTAGTTTATATCCTCATGACCTCATTCCCTTCGGTGATCAGACTAGGAAAATTCTCACATGGAACTTGGTTCTTTGGAACTTACAAAGACTTCATCTGTTTCTTAGACTCTTCCATTTCCTTAAGCACTCCGCATTCACCTTCAACACCCTTCCTACTTAACAAACTCTACCTGCATGTCCAAGATTCTACAAGACTCATGCAATCTGCTTTATTCTATTGGACTCTACTTTGATATGTATATAATTTTATTTGGATTGAACATTAGAGTGGGAACATAGAGGATTTCTAAAAAATCTACTCTACTTTCAATTGGGAATTCTCTTATCCTTAAGCTATAGGAGTCTACCTTCTGCACTCATGGGACTTAACCTACTTTTCCTACAAGATTTCACTTCCAAGTGAAACCTCTGTTACATAGAACTATAATTTATACACTCTACATAAAACTCAGCCTCAATTTTGTTTAAAAATCCTCACGGAAACAAATTCCCCTCTTGGGTGAAAATATAAGCCTTCACCAAGTCTAACCAGGTTTTGTTAATAGCTCAAGAACCATTAATTCCATCGATATACTAGCTAGTTGACATGTAATATCCCTTCTAACATGAAGCTAAATAAACATGATCCCAGACATTATTAAGAAGATTAATAAGCCTTAAATTCCCACCCCTTGTGACCCCTTTGATAAAGTTAGAAGAGTTTCTAGCATGTCAAATCTAAACATGTTACTAATTCTCCGATATCTTATAAAAAAATGTTTTATTTTTATTTAAATTTATTTTTTTTCTTTCGTGAGATGAAATGTTCCTCCAGTTCAAATTTTAATTTCATGAAGAAAGGAGATGTACTAAAATAGAAAGCATGTAAATTGTATCAAAGTTCTAACTCCAAGTTAATGAAGTCTAGTCTTTTAGATTCTTTATAATTATTTCTATATTTGTTGGAGGAAAGGAGGCTTATATCCACTTTTCAGAGAATTATTTTTCACGATATTTTAGCTCAGTAACTTACATACAATTTCTAAAAGAAGCGACAATCCACAGAAAATAATTCGCATACAATTACTTATCCTTTTCAGAGGAAACATAGGAAAGAGACTTAATTATTAGCCACAGAGAGTTGTTATTTACTGCTTAAGGTCCACACAATGCATGTCACTCATAAAATAACTCATTTTCCATGAACTTAGTCACTTGATCACGTCGCCTATGTTGCCCACTCAGAAAATAATTCACATTCAATCCATGAAGGTAGTGAAGTTGTATGTTGGGTTTCTATCTAGTCAGCCAGGAATCAACTTTGGGGAAATTTGATTGTAGAAATCTTTAGAGTTTTTCTAGGGTGGAAGTTTTAGTTGCGGTTGGTTATCACCTTAATCGTCAAATAAAATGGTTTCCGAAGTAAAGCAGCTGTGACGGATGGTATTTTCAGAGTTTATTAAAAAATATATATATACCCATCACTTAAAAAATAATTTATTTTCAATATCCTTTATAGAAAGAACAATTTTCAAAATTTACATAACTCGGTTCATATAAAATCAATAATAGTGTTTGTTGTTTAGGGTTGTTTTTAAAAGTGGACATTTTTCTTGAAAGTTGTTTAGGGTTGTTTTTAAATGTGGATGTTTTTCTTGAATTTATTTTAAACCAGTATTCTTTACCAATTGGTCAAAGGAATCAAATTTATATAATTATTGGTACTTTTGTTTTATTCTTTCTTGTTTGTTTTTAAAACTAACCCATATTTTCTAAATCCTGTGGATCGTTTATTGGAACCTTTGTTTTCCTTTTCCTTAATTATTTTGACCAATTATGCTTCTGCACAACAATTTTGTTCATACAACTCTCCTCTTCTCGATCCCTTATCATCCACTTAATGAAACTTATAGTTTTTGTGTGGTACACATGATAAAATTAAACATTCATGATGATAAAAAATTCTACCTCATATATTCTACTAATTCTCTTAGATTCTACATTACCCTCCTTTTCAAATCTTGAATCTACCTTATAGTTTACTTGGAGGTAAGCAGTCTGTCTTGTTCTGCTAAATATACTCTGCACTAACTTAGTCTACTTCCTCTTGATCGCATTCCATTCGACGACTAGAATAGGAAAATTCTCACATGGAACTTGGTTTCTTTGGAACTTACAAAGACTTCACTTTTTTCTTAGACTCTTCCCTTTCCTTAAGCACTTTGCATTCACCTTCAACACCCTTCCTACTTCACAAAATCTACTTGCATGTCCAGGATTCTACCATACTCATGCAATCTGCTTCATCCTATGGGACTCTACTTTAATATGTATATAATTTTCTTTGGATCGAGCATTAGAGTGCAAACATAGACACTTTCTGAAAAATCTACTCTGCTTTCAACTAGGAATTCTTTTATCCTCAGGCTATAAGAGTCTACCTTCTGCATGAGCGCCTACTTTACCTACAAGATTTCACTTCCAAGTGAAGCCTTGGTTACATAGAACTATAATTTATACACTTTACAAAAAGCTTTGCCTCGATTTTGTTTAAAAAATCCTCATAGAAACAACTTCCCCTCTTTGGTGAAAAAATAAGCCTTCACCAAGTCTAATCAAGCTGTGCTAATAGCTAAAGAACTGTTATTTCCATGAATAATATTTATTACTAGCTAGTTGACATGTAATACTCCTTCTAACATGAAGCTAAATAAACATGATCCCACACATTATTAAGAGTATTAATAAGCCATTCATTAATAAGATTAATAAGCCATAAATTCCCACCCCTTGTGACCCCTTTGATAAAGTTATAAAAATTGGTAGCAAGTGAAATATAAACATGTTACTATTTCTCCGAGATATTATAAAAAAAATGTTTTCTTTTTCTTTCTGAAATGAAATGTTCCTCAAATTCAAATTTTAATCGCATAAAGAAAGGAGATTTAATAAAATAGAAAACATGTAAATTGTATCAAAGTTGTAATTCAAAGTTAATGAGGTTCATAACTCAAAAACAAAATTGAAATGCTATATTTAGTTTTTTTTTTTCCGCTAGAGAATTCCAACACTTGCTATTCATATGAAGAATCAAGGTGAGGAGACTTTTACTAACATGCAAGAATTGCACAAGTGATATGTAGAGACTTAACCAAAACAAATGCCAATTTCCCTTCCACTACAGGTCCATGCCCTCAATTAAGGTGTTATTTTTTTTGGATGACGATACATGGCATGACGACCGAATCCTAACTTTAGTTATCATTTTAAATAATTCATATTTTTCTTGGATAGCAAGTAGGACAACCAGATCCTCACTCCATTCATTATTAGGGACATGATCAATATCAACAAATAAATAAACATTGAATACTTCACAAAATTAAATTAGAGGTGAAAAACTTCCAAACTTTCTTTAAAAATGAATTTAGTAATAAAAAAATAAAATATATATGTAAATACAAAAGATAAAAGTGTATTCACAAAAACTATTCTTCCTTCTATCATTCCAGCTGGAAAAAAAACATAACTATAATGTAAAATCTCAAAGCATTGTAAAACATTTGTACATTAATAATTGAGAAGCTTTGCCATAATCATTACACGTTTAAATGCAAAATAGTTCATAGTAATTGATAAGGTTTTTTTATATTGGTTGAGAATTTGTGAGTTTTAGTATACAAATTTTAATATAACATGGTTTGGAAATTTGAATGTACATAGTAATTGGGATGAAGTAGTGGTATCTAAACATTCTAAAATTAAACCTAAAACTTTTATAATCTTTTGTATATATACAAGGGAATGTTAGTTATAAAATATACATAACTTTTCAATAAAATGTAATTGAGGGATTATCATTAAATGTTGAGACTATGAAGAACACATTCAATTAATTGTCCTTTTCAAAGGACACAGAGGACAAAAACTTAATTATTAGCCACTGAGAGACGTTATTTACTGCTTAAGGTCTTTATAGTGTAGACCACTCAGAAACTAACTCATTTTCCTTGAATTTAGTCACTTGGTCACGTCATCTGTTTCTTTAGGTATGCCCACTAAGAAAATAATTCACATTCAATCCATGAAAGTAGTAAAGTTGTACGGTTGTTTCTATATCTAGTCAGCCATGCATCAACTTTGGGGAAGTTTGATTCTACAAATCTTTAGAGTTTTTCAAGGGTGACAGTTTAAGTTGCAATTGGTTTTCACCTTAATCTTCAAATAAAACCATTGCCCAAGTAAAGCAGTTGTGATGCCAAGAATTTTCAGAGTTTATTAAAAAAAAGCATCTAGCCATCACTTAAAAAATAATTTATATTCAATATCCATTATAGAAAGAACAAATTTCAAAATTTACATAACTCAGTTCATATACAATCAATAACAGTGTTTGATGTTTAGGGTTGTTTTTAAAAGTGGATGTTTTCCTGAAAGTTGTTTAGGGTTTTTTTAAATGTGGATGCTTTTCTTGAATTTCTTTTAAACCAATATTCTTTACCAATCGATCAAAGGAATCAAATTTCTAGAATTATTGGAGCCTTTGGTTTATTCTTTCCTGATTTTTAAAACTAACTGATATTTTCTAATTCTATGGATATTTGATTCAAATATTTGTTTTCCTTTTCCTTGATTATTTTGACTGATTGTGATTTTGCATAAAAACCATGTTCATACAACTCTACTCTTCTTGAGCCCTCATCATCCATTCAATGAAACTTACATTTTTTGTCTAGTACACATGATAAAATGAAACATTTGTGATGATAAAAAATTCCACCTCATATATTCTACTGTTTCTCTTAGATTCTATGTTACCCTCCTTTTTAATTCTTAAATATTCCTTACAGTTTACTTGGAGGCAAGCACGTTGCCCTGTTTTGCTAAATATACTCTGCATTGACTTAGTCTACTTCCTCTTGACCGCATTCCCTTCGTCGATCAGACTAGGAAAATTCTCACATGGAACTTGGTTTCTTTGGAACTTACAAATACTTCGCTTGTTTCTTAGAGTCTTCCATTTCCTTAAGCACTCTTCATTCACCTTCAACGCCCTTCCTACTTCACAAACTCTACCTGCATGTCCATGATTCTACCAGACTCATGCAATCTTCTTCATCCTATTGCACTCTACTTGTTTGTGTATATAATTTTCTTTGGATCGAGCATTAGAGTGGGAACATAGAAGCTTTCTGAAAATCTACTATGCTTTCTACAGGGAATTATTTTATCCTTAAGCTATAGGAGTCTACCTTCTGCATGAGCGCCTACTTTACCTACAATATTTCACTTCCAAGTAAGCCTATGTTACATAGAACTCTAATTTATACACTCTACAAAAAAAAATTCTCTCGATTTCGTTTAAAAAATTCTCACAGCAACAACTTCCCCTCTTGGGTGAAAGGATAAGTGTAACATCCCGGTTTTGACCCCGAGGCATTAAATATAGATGATATATATGTTGTAAGTAATCATGGTGAGGAGCTAAGGGTAAAGGCCCCACAATCGATTTAGTTATGTTATGTCTTGGATTGGAATATTCACTGATGGTATATAGGGACATACGGCATATATTAAGCTGCGGCATCATGTAAACACGCAATTTAATTAAATAACCCAACCAGCTATGTTCACTGCAACTAAATTGAGAAGGGGCATGATTCCAAAGGATAAGGAAGGGGAATGTTGAACAATGAGTCATGGGGCGGGGAAATCCATGTGTCATCACCCTATTTGTTTTGCTCATATTCTCTTGTCTCATCCAATTACCACCTTTAATGTCTGCTGAGTAGTTGAGGAAATTATTGCTAGGAGGTGGTGGGTGGCAAGACTGTTAGTCTTTGCCACATGCTCACTCCACCAGCCATCTCTCCACCTTCACATGGGTAAGGGAACCATCACTACTTGACTCTCTTGGCCGTTGGGTTCACTCTCACGCAAGGACGTGCAGGGGGGCGGTTCATCTTCCTCACGCAGAGCTGAGTTAAGAGGGGGTGCGATTTCTTGTTTGGGGGTTCTCCTTTCTCTCTCTCTCACCGTTTACCAGTCGGTGGTTGTGTTATTTCCTCCTGATCATGCATAGAGTCGACATTTTTTCCTCCACCGTTGCCAGACTGTGAAGGATTGTTGTGGTTTCTTTTATTGTTCATGAGCTATTGTTTTCCATATTTTGTTGGCTGCGATTTCCCTTGTGAATTAGCTGTTGTAGGTTGCATGTTTTCCTTCTGCTCAGGCCGAGAGTCTGTTTACTCTTCCCCTTTCGGGCTGAGTAATTTTGGCTGTCATTTCACTGTTGAGCTAGGGCCGTGGTTTTTTCCCCACGCTATTCGTTTGCTATGAGTCCACCTACATTTTGTTGGTTGTGTTCTCTCTCACATTTTGGGAGCTGTTGTAGGTTACCATTCAGTCATTTTAGCCACAATAGGGCCAAGAATGACTTAGGTGTGGTTTTCCCCTGTCAAGGATTGAATAGTTGTTTGGCTGTATGCATGCAATGGTTTTATCCTTGGACTGCATTGGAGTGGTGAATGAGGGCTTGAGGTGCTTGATAAACTTGGTGGGTCCAGAACCACATAGACAGAGCTATTGAGTGGGCTTTATTCTCCACAACCCTTGAATAGCACTGGAATGGAGATCAGGGTCTGAGGGACTACGTTGCATAGAAAGGACTGATTTCCTTTTGTTGGGTGTGTGTGGGTGTTCTAGAAGCTAGGCTGGTTTTGGTGTTGGTGTATGTAGCTTTTCAATGAGCTCACCAGCTTAGCATTTAGCCTTTCCTAGCTCCTGGATGGCCTGATAAACCCAACTTTGTTGGCTTGGCTGATCCGTTGTTCGCCTGATCAACCCAACTGTGTTGGCTTGGATGAACTATGTACCTTATGGTGTTTTCATCCTTGGCTATGTGTAAGTCTGTTAGTTCCTTATTCCTTGGGGAATCATGCCCAGCTCGGGGGTGGCAGCATTGCCGAGAAATTGAGGAGCACGCGGGCCTATGGTTGGGTGGAACATTGCAGCGACGTAGATGGTTGCAGAACGAGTTCTTAATAAGATAAGTATTCTTTCCTAACTTGTATCTGCAATCATATTTACCATTGATGAATGATGATATACATGTTAAATGTTGATCTGTATATGCATGAGTGTTGGTTGATATGCTTTGCTTCCATTGTGTATATGAATGATTATGCTTTGTAATATGTTTTATGTTTTTAAGTATCATGCTTCAACATTATATGTATGTATGTTCATGTTCATGGGGCTAGATGTCCTCTTCACCGGTCGGAGGGTTGGGGATGTTACAGTGTGGTATCAGAGCTCTGGTTGTAGCATGGACCTGAATGGGCCATGAAAGACCAGATAGCAGAGGAAGGTTACCTTCTACCCAGCAGAGATTAGAAAAACTGTGACAGGAAAATTCACAGAAATTTTCTAAGTGTTTGGACATCGGCACATCGAAAATATTAGACAGATGGATCGCCAATGCTTTGCTGATTGAGCACCGCCATTACGGACGGCTAGAGGACTATCCTTCCAATGGATAGAGCCTCCAACCGCTGATGCCGCGGGGGAAGGACGTTCTAGATACCGACACAGCGGAAAATTTTTGAAAATTTCTCTAAGTAATGAAATCATCAGCCATTGGAAGATGTTAGGGGTTTGTGCGCCCGCCGTTGAGGAAGCCTAGAGCACTAATATTCTGACGAGGAAAAGTTTCGTCTGCCGATGACCGATGTGCTTGAACTTTCCGATCGAAAACGAACAGTTGATTTGATCATCGTTGGATAAGAGTTGGTTGAAGCACCGACAGCGTCGGTGGAGTGAAATTTTTTGAAAATTTTATAAGGCAAGAAAATCATCGACGATCGGCAGACGTTAGTGGTATTGATCGCCAATGAATATCGGTAAGAAGTAGCTGATGATGTGTCCACCATTGCAGCTATGTAATGAACTATCCGCCCGACAGATAGTTTCTCCGATAGCCGACGCGACAGAAGAAAAAGAAGGAAAATTTGCAAAAATTTTCCTAAGTGAAGAAAACATTGGAAAATGATAGCAGATCGGGTTGCTAATTGGAGGAGAAAAGTCATTGTCATCGCCAATGAATAGAGGATGGAAGAGCTGAAGCGGCGGAAGACAAGGCAAGAAGAAAATTCAAAATTTTCTCTAAGGCACGAGATCATCGGCCATCAGGAAATGTTAGGGGATTGGGTCGCCGATCGGAAAAGGATCAAAGTTGGTGAGCCACCATTGCGGCTATGGAGTGAACTATTCCACCGATGCATTAGTATTCCACTCGCTGACACCGATGTGTTAATGAATTATGGTTTCGATAACATAACTACAGTGGCATTTTTTGAAAACAATCAGAGATGCCGCTTGGAAGAGTTAATGCCTACGGAACTGCCGTTGCGGATGTCTAGGGGACTAAGTGTCCGACACCACAATAGGATGTCACCCCAACCACCGACAAAGTCATGAGCTGTGGAAGACTTAGGAATATTATTGGCTGCCATTACGAAAATCTTGACAACTAGCCATCCAATGTGCAGAGCCTCCGACCACCGACGTAACATGGTTATTCTATGAATCACCGATGAAACTCGGAACAGTAGACCACTGTAGACCGATACGGTGGAAGGAAATAGATGAGAAACTCACCGATACAGCGGAGAGAATTAGGGGTTTCAACCACCGAGATGCTGGAAGATTAGTAAGGAGGAGGCCCAATGTGCAGTAGTTGACATCGCTAATGCAGATCGGTGGTTTAGTTGGTTTGACCACCGAAGTGTTAGAAATATAGCTGGGAAGAGGTCTGATTGGGCCTAGGGAAATTTGAGTATTTCGAAGGAATTTATCAGTAAATTTTCAAGCAGTTTTCAACTGTCTTTCAGTAGATTTTAGCAGATTGTCCGTGGTCACAGGGTTGAAAAGAAAGAAAGGAAAACTTTGTGTTTTAAGCAAAATTGTGTTTTATGAATTTCCAAAGAGGAAGGTAAATAGTTTTTAGTTATGACATGCATATAACATTTTGCTACTAACACATTGCATAATTATAGAAAACTTCCAAGAGTAGTACTCCAGAAAGAACAGTGTGGTAAAGCAAGAGGTGGTTCAGTCATGAGAACCCATGATGGGTATGATGCTCGGGATTCCTACGAGCATGTGAGAGATGCAATGGGAGAAAATAACTGTAATAGAAATGATGACATAGATTCTAATGGAAGGAGATTCCAAGAGACACCGTCAGATGTTACAGCCACCACGAGAAGCTTGGTTAAAGCCCAGGAAGAGTAGCATCAATTGAATCCTGCTATGTTACAGAGTTTGATAGATTTGCAAAGGAATATAGACTCTGGACAAGGAACAACAAGGCTAGAAGGAAGTAAGAGCAACACTAGGAGAAGGAGAAGAGCTTCTAGTAGATCATCTGATTCTAAAGAATCCAGCAGGGACACAAGTTCATCTTCTCACAAAAGGAAAAGAAGAAGACACCATAGGGATCGCTCTCGAGATGAATTTAGGAAAGTGAAACCTCCTACATTTGATGCTGAGATAAAGACAGGACAAGAAGCTGAGGCTTGGCTTCTTGGGATAAATAAGTATTTTCAAGTGCAGGATTATTCAGGAAACATGAAGGCAAGAGTTGCCATATTCAATCTGAATGGAAGGGCATCCATTTGGTGGGAACACTTCAAGCAAGTAAAGAAGATCAGTGAAAGGAAACTGAAGTGGAAACAGTTCAAGAAGTATTTTAGGTAGAAATACCTCTCTGATAGGTATTATGATGATAAGATTAAGGAGTTCCATGAGCTGATATTGGGACAACAGACCATGGATGAATATGAAAATAAGTTTTTGGAGTTGTTGAGGTATGTCTGGTACATCAGAGGTGAAAAAGTGAAGGTCCAACGGTTTCTGAGTGGATTGCCTTAGTCTTACAGAGATAGAATTGAGTTTTATGAATCGAGAAATATTGAAGAAGCCATAAGGAAGGCTAAGTATTGCTATGAGCAAAGAAAAGGTAAACCTAATTACCATAAGGAATGGAAGGACAAGAAGAATGAAAAGTTTGACCAAAGGAGGAAAGGTTTCAAACCTTCTAGATTTAGGAATCATCCAAAGAAACCACCACAAGCTACGAGTAATCCAGTTGGAGTGATAGGTGGGATGCCTAAAGAGCCACATCAGAATAAGGGTCCACTCAATTGTTGGAAATGTGAAGGACCCCACTTGTGCAGATATTGTCCACTTGAGAATGAAAGTGCAAGGCCATCTTATAACATTCAGGAAGCAGAAACAGTGGGTCAAGTAGCAAGGGCAGTCCCTAGAATTTATGCAGCACTGGATGACCGCCAGGAAGATCACCAGTCAACTGTGGTTGAAGTTGCAGGTAATATTGTTGAACAATCTATTTCTATTTTGATTGACCCTGGTTCTACTCACAGTTACATCACTCCTAGAGTAGTGGAGATTTGTGCTTTTAAGAAGGTAAAGCATAGGAAATCTTGGTTAGTTTAACTAGCCACTGGAACTAAGAGAAAAGTTAGTGAAGTGGTAGAGAAATGTCCATTGGTCATGAATGTATTGAACACTTATGTAGATCTGAGTGTTCTACCACTTGGTTCCTATGATGTTCTCATTGGAATGGATTGGTTAGAAGCTCACCGAGTGAATCTTGATTGTTATAACAAGACTTTTGAATGCACAGATGGAGAAGGAAACCCAGTAATTGTGAAAGGTATTCTGAAGGTAATTTCAGTAAGGCAGGTTTCATCAATGCATTTGAAGAATTTCTATAGGAAAATTTTCCAGTTTTATGCAACTCATATCTTGGAGCCAATAGGAGATGAAACTCCTAGGTTGGAGGACTATCAGGTGTTACAATAATTCAAGGATGTGTTTCTTGATGAGATTCCAGGGCTTCCTCGAAAAAGGGACATTGATTTCACTATTGAACTTGTGCCAGGAGCAGCACCAGTGTCCAAGACACCCTACAGGATGAGTACACTGGAGATTCTAGAGTTGAAGATGCAACTGCAAGAGTTGTTGGAAAAGAAGTATATCCGACTGAGTGTGTCTCCTTGGGGAGCACCGGTTCTGTTTGTGAAGAAGAAAGATGGTACACTCAGGTTATGCATTGATTATAGACAGTTGAACAAGGTTACTATGAAGAATAAATATCCTTTTCCTAGGATTGATGAACTCTTTCATCAAATGAGAGGAGCAAAGGTATTTTCCAAGATTGACTTGAGGTTTGGATACCATCAGGTGAGAATCAAGGATGAAGACATTCATAAGACAACCTTCAGGACAAGGTATGGACATTATGATTTTGTAGTGGTACCATTTGGTCTCACAAATGCGCCAGCTACATTTATGTGCCTTATGAACAGTGTCTTCAGTAAGTATTTGGACAATTTTGTTCTTGTTTTCCTTGATGACATTCTTGTTTATTCTAAGAATGAGGAAGAGCATGAAGAGCATTTGAGACTGACATTGCAACTGCTCAGAGAACATCAACTGTATGCAAAATTGAGCAAGTGTGACTTCTACAGGGATAGAATTCAGTACTTGGGTCACATTATCTCAAAAGAGGGTATATCAGTAGACCCTGAGAAGATTGAAGCCATTATGAATTGGCCTACCCCAAGAAATGTGACAGATGTAAGATCTTTTATGGGACTTGCAGGATACTACAGGAGATTCATTGAAGGATTTTCCAAGGTTGCACATGCCATCACTTCTTTGCAAAATAAGGGGATAAAGTTCTAATGGACTTCGAAGTGTGAAGAAAGTTTCTAGTGGTTGAAGAAACTCCTCACTAGTGCACCAGTCTTAAAGGTTGCAAATCCAGAGAAAGATTTTGTGGTATGTATCGATGCATGCAGACAAGGGCTTGGAGGAGTCCTTATGCAGGACAACCACATGATATGTTATGAATCAAAAAAGCTGAAGGAGCATGAGAAGAACTATGCCACTCATGATCTAGATCTTGCAGCCATAGTACATGCTCTCAAGATGTGGAGACATTACTTGATGGGTAGAAGATTTGAGCTCAGGGCAGACCACTGTGGTCTAAGGTATTTGTTTGATCAGCCTACTCTGAATGCGAGGCAAGTGAGATGGCTGGAATTTTTATGTGAATTCGATTTCGAAATCAAGCACATAAAAGGAAAAGAGAATAAGGTGGTGATGCGCTCAGCAGGAAGGTACAGGAAATGCATGTGGCATCTCTTAGTATTTGCCAATCAGATTTGAGATAGCAGATTGTTAATCATGTTGCCGGAGATGAATTGTATGAGCAGGTAAAAGACAAACTGTAGTAGCAAAGTCTTGAGAAGAAATATGAGGGATATAAATTGGAAGAAGATGGACTTCTTACTTATAAAGGCATAATTTATATTCTGAATGTAGCAAATTTGAGGAGAGTTGTTATGGATGAAATCCATCAAGCTCCATATTCTGGTCACCCAGGATATGAAAAGACAATTGCTACAACTAGAAAGTAGTACTTTTGGACAGGAATGAAAAAGGACATGGCTGAATACATTTCAAGTTGCATGAAATGTCAACAGGTAAAGGTTGAGCATCAACATCCAGCAGGTTTGTTGTATCCTTTTCCAGTTCTGGAATGGAAATGGGAAGTTATTTCCATGGATTTTATTACAGGATTGCCGATGAATTGGAGACAACATGATTCCATCATGGTTGTGGTGGACAAGTTAACAAAAGCATCACATTTTATACCAGTGAAGTCTACGCACAAGACTGATGACATTGCAAATATTTTCATGAAGGATATTTTCAAATTGCATGGATTGCCGAAGGCAATAGTTTCTAACAAGGATGTCAAGTTCACTTCCAATTTTTGGAAGGGATTGCTTGCAGATTTGGGTACAAAGCTAAACTTCAGCACTACCTACCATCCTCAAATGGATGGGCAGACAAAAAGAGTTAATCAGGTGCTTGAAGATATGCTTTGCATGTATGTGATGGACAAACCAACCAAGTGGGAAGATTACTTACACTCGATAGAGTTTTCTTATAACAATGGACAGCAAGCATCCTTGGGGATGAGTTTGTATGAAGCTTTGTATGGAAGAAGGTGTAGGACACCAGTGACTTGGGATAACCCAGTGAATAGGGTTGTGCTTGGACCAGAATTGCTCAAGGAAATGGAGCAAGAGGTTGTGAAGATTAGGCAGAATCTAAAAGTAGCATAGGATAGACAGAAAAGCTATGCAGATAAGCATAGGATGAACAGAGAGTTCAGTGTTGGGGATCATGTTTACCTCAGAGTGAAAGCAAAGAAGAGTTCCTTTAATCTTGGAAGTTGTTCCAAGCTGTCACCCAGATATTGTGGGCCGTTTGAAGTGCTTGAAAGAATAGGGCCTATTGCATGTATACTTGCATTGCCTGCTAGTACTAGAGCTCATAATGTTTTTCATGTTTCTTTGCTTAATAAATATGTACATGATCCTAACCATGTGATAAATTGGGATGTGGTTTAGGTGGAACCTGAGGGAGAGTTCCAAATCGAGCCAATGCGCATCCTCGACAGGAAGGTGACAATGCTCCGGAACCGAGCCATAGGGCAGGTAAAGGTGCAATGTGAGCACTATGGACCTGAAGAGGCTACGTGGGAGCTGGAGGCTGCCATGCGATTGGCACATCCATTTTTGTTCAATTCTGCGGAACACTGAGGCGGTACTAGTGTGGCATTTTGTTCAAATTTTGTAAAGCACTGAGGACAGTTCTATTTAAGGGGGAGGGGAATGTAACATCCCGGTTTTGGCCCCGAAGCATTAAATATACATGATATATATGTTGTAAGTAATCATGGTGAGGAGCTAAGGAAAAAGTCCCCACCATCAATTTAGTTATGTTATGTCTTGGATTGAAATGGTCACCAATGGTATATCGGGACATACGTCATATATTAAGTTGTGGCATCATTTAAACACGCATTTTAATTAAATAACCCAACCAGCTATGTTCACTGCAACTAAATTGAGAAGGGGCATGATTCCAAAGGATAAGGAAGGGGAATGTTGAACATTGATTCATGGGAGGGGGGAATCCATGTGTCATCACCCTATTTGTTTTTCTCATCTTCTCTTGTCTCATCCAACCACCACCTTTAATGTATGTTGAGTAGTTGAGGCAGTTATTGCTGGGAGGTGGTGGGTGGCAGGACTGTCAGTATTTTCCACACGCTCACTCCACCAGCCATCTCTCCACCTTCACATGGGTAAGGGAACCATCACTACATGACTCTCTTGGCCGTTGGGTTCACTCTCACGCAGGGACATGCAGGGGGGCGGTTCATCTTCCTCACGCAGAGCTGAGTTAAAAGGGGGTGCGATTTATTATTTGGGGGTTCTCCTTTCTCTCTCTCACACCATTTACCAGTCGGTGGTTGTGTTCTTTCCTCTTGATCATGCATAGAGTCGACGTTTTTGTCTCCACCATTGTCGGACTGTGAAGGATTGTTGTGGTTTCTTTTATTGTTTATGGGCTATTGTTTTCCATATTTTGTTGGTTGCAATTTCCCTTGTGAATTAGTTGTTGTAGGTTGCATGTTTTCCTTCTGCTCAGGCTGAGAGTCCGTTTACTCTTCCCCTTTCGGGCTGAGTAATTTTGGCTGTCATTTCACTGTTGAGCCAGGGCCGTGGTTTTCTCCCCATGTTGTTCATTTGCTGTGAGTCCACCTACATTTTGTTGGTTGTGTTCTCTCTCACATTTTGGGAGCTGTTGTAGGTTACCATTGAGTCATTTTGGCCACGACAGGGCCAAGAACGACTCAGGTGTGGTTTTCCCCTGTCAAGGCTTGAATAGCTATTTGGTTGTATGCATGCAGTGGTTTTGTCCTCGGACTACATTGGAGTGGTGAATGAGGGCCTGAGGTGCTTGATAAACCTAGTGATTCCAAAACCACATAGACAGGGCTATTGAGTGGGCTTTCTTCTCCACAACCCATGAATAGCACTGGAAGGGAGATCAGGGTTTGAGGGACTGTGTTGTAGAGAAAGGGCTGATTTCCTTGTGTTGGATGTGTGTGGGTGCTCTAGAAGCTAGGCTGGTTCTGGTGTTGGTGTCTGTAGCTCTTCAATGAGCTCACCAAATTAGCATTTAGCCTTTCCCAGCTCTTGGATGGCCTGATAAACTCAACTTTGTTGGCTTGGCTGATCCGTTGTTCGCCTAATAAACCCAACTGTGTTGTCTTGGATGAACTGTGTACCTTGTGGTGTTGTCATCCTTGGCTATGTGTAAGTCTGTTAGTTCCTTATTCCTTGGGGAATCATGCCTGGCTCGGGGGTGGCAGCATTGTCGATAAATTGAGGAGCACGGGTCCCATGGTTGGGTGGAACATTGCAGCGACGTAGCTGGTTGCGGAACAAGTTCTTCATAAGATAAGTATTCTTGCCTAACTTGTATCTGCAATCGTATTTAGCATTGATGAATGATGATATACATGTTAAATTCTGATCTGTATATGCATTAGTGTTGGTTGATATGCTTTGCTTCCGTTGTGTATATGAATGATTATGCTTCGTAATATGTTTTATGTTTTTAGGTATCATGCTTCAGCATTATATGTATGTATGTTCATGTTGATGGGGCTAGATGCTCGGGTGATTTGACATATCATAGCATCCTCTTCGCCGGTCGGAGGGTCGGGAACGTTACAATAAGCCTTCACCAAGTCTAACCAAGTTGTGATAATAACTCAAGAACCATTATTTCCATGAATAATCTTCATTACTAGCTAGTTGACATGTAATACTCCTTTTAACATGAAGCTAAGTGGTGGATATGAGATCCACATAGAAAATAATACACAAAATATATTAACAAACATTCATTAATGGCATTAATGAACACAAGAGTTTACTGTGGTAAAAACCTGGAGAGGGAAACATCCATATTATTCAGTGAATGAATATAACAATAGCTTACAACTCTCCGACTCTTCTATATGAGAATACGAGAAATATATACATTTCTTTCATGGTTACTCTTAACTGAACAAACTAAATTAATTTGGTAAGTTCGTAATGCAGCCACCGAGAGAACAATGGTTACCCATTTCGAACATTAAGGTATGAACGTAGTGAAGTTGTATGTTCTTTAGTGAGTGGCCAGTTTCCAGTTTCTTGGTTATTTATCCACATTTTTCCAGTGGATAAATTGTATTGGCTATTTTCCAGTTTACAGTTTCCTGGTTGTTTCGTGGTGAGTAAACATATTGGCCAGTTTCTAGTTTCCTGGTTGTTTCCTAGCAACTGGTTTCTAGTTTCATGTTGGTTTCCACCAACCAGTTTCCATTGCCTGTATCTTCCTATGGTCTCTATCTGGTCAGCGAGGTATCAAATTTGGGGAAATTTGATTCCGCAAATCTTTAGGGTTTTTCTAGGTGACAGTTTTAGTTGCGGTTGGACAGATTGTTTTTTTAGCTAACATAAAAGCTAAGCCTAGTGCTTAGTTTTTACTTTAATCTTCAAATAAAATGGTTCCACAAGTAAAGCAGCTATGATGGCTATGATTTTCAGAGTTGTATTAAAAAAACAAAATCTACTTGTCACTTGGAAACTAATTTATATTCAATATCTTTAATAGAAAGAACAAACTTCAAAATTTACATAACTCAGTTCATATACAACCAGTGTAGATCCAAATCTTAGGCTCTATCAAAAGCGGAGATGGATCCAATATCCTGAGATGTAAACCTCTTCTCAGGTATTGCACTCAAAGAGGTTTGTGACAGAAAAGTGATCAAGTCATATCAAATTCAGATACGAATTCAAGTGCAGGACATGACATTTGTTTTTATTAGAGTCTTTAATTTTTTTTTCAGTTTTAATTGAAACTGCCCTGTCGGGTTGGTTCGGGTTGGGTCATGCACATGCAAGGTTCATGAACATTTGATTTAAACCGTGATCTTTCCTACCGCTTGTTGATGTAATTGTAACTTTAGAATGTATTCACTTGTATATCTTATGTATTGTACCTCGATGTTTATTCCAGGAAGTGTTTGTAATGTAGTTGAGTCATTTCATGCCTTGATGTTCCGATCGGGAGTTTCTATAATGTAAACAAGTCATGTAAAGTCATTGTGGGTAACCCTCCTATTGATCAAGGGTTAAAGTCCCCACAGTTTTGGGGCACTAGGGTTATTAGACTCTCCTAGAGATGTTAGCTCTAGTAAGTAATTGTTAAGTGAGGCGAACATGTTAAAGTGGACATTAAGTGAATGAAAGAATATAAATAGAGAGTGAGCTTCTCTATTTATCACACACACACTCACTCATTGGGGCGCATGAGTGAGAGAGAAGAAGCTAGGATCAAAGAAAGAGACTATTGTTGTAAAGAGATCATCTTACTGTTTTTGGGGTTTTACTTTTGGTGTTGATTCTATCTTTGAGGAAGTTGCAGGGTTTTCTCCTTTATGGTTTCCCCGAGGAAAATATTTGTGTCTATTGTCTCTTTTGTTTTATTGTTGTGCTTGTTATTCTCTTAGTTAAAGATCCTAATATAATGCTAGCTTGAATGATAAAAATCCAACATGTTATCAGAGCTAACCTGAGAAAAAGAAATTGTGTAGCTACAGAAGCTAGGGATTCTTAATTTTTGGGTCTCTCTCCACAATCCATCAGCAAAATTATGCTAGGATAACTCTTCATTGAAGGGTGAATCTTTCTGTTGAAGCGGAATTCGATTTCGAGCATTTTCATTTTTTGGTGCAGGAAATTAGGGCTTCTTACAGAAGAGGAATTTTTAAGTGAGCCTGGTGTAGGATTTCTCTCCTCATCAAAATCAAATTTTAGAGACCTGGGTCAAGATTTTTGGTTGGGATGAGACTTGTTCCGAAGAACAAGTGACGATAGATAAAGAATAATATGACGAATGCAGCGACATCATTGATGCATAACCTTCCAGCTATGAATAAGTAACCAAGAAGAAAGGGAAGACTAGTTCAAGAAGAATGATGTCTAGGATGCAGTATCAATACATGAAGGGAAGTTCATATTTCCATCATGTAGTAGATGGAAACATTGTGGGATACAAGGAAAGATTCGTAGCATGAGGCTTCTCACGAAAAGAGTGCATAGAGTACGAAAGATAGAGGGAGTATGACGCTTCACTTCAGAGGGAGTGACAATAGAAGATCCTGAGGTTCGACATGGTATGACAGGATGGATAGCTTACTGGTGACTCTAGGCTTTACTGGAGTAAAGAGGATTCCAACCTTTTCCTGAAGGTTTAAGGTGGAAAACCAGTGATGCTCCTGTTATATGTCGACGACTTGTTCCTAACAGAAGTTGCAAGAAGGAGACTTGCTAATGAGTTCGAGATGAAGGAATTGGATATGATACACTACTTTCCAGGCATGGAGGTGTGGTAGAATATCCCTGGGACAAGGGAAGTATGTAGTAGAGATATTTAAGAGGTTCAGGATGATGGACTACAAGGCCATGAACACACCTATGGCATCAAACCTGAAGCTACTGAGTGTTGCTTCATCAAGAGTCGTTTGATGCCATGATGTATCATCAGATGATTGGGTCCTTGGTGTACCTGACAAATATGAGACCAGATATTTGCTCTGCTATGAACACCTTGAGCCAATTCATGACAGATCCGAGACATGTTCACTTGATTGTTACAAAGCATATTCTGAGGTACCTAAAGGGTACAGTTGATTATGGGTTCAAGTATGAGGTGAATCAAAAGATTAACCTGGAAGGTTATGTTGATTCAAATTGGGCAGGTAGTGCCATCGATAGGAAGAGCACTTCAGGGTGTTGCTTCAGTATGGGATCGGGTGTGATCTCTTGGTTTAGCAGGAAACAATCTTGCATGGCACTGAGTAGAGCTGAAGTAGAGTATGTCGCAGCTTGTTCAACTAGTTGTGAGGCAGTATGGCTAAGGAAGTTATTGTCTTATTTGTTTGATCTCCAGTTAGATGCTACTTGTACATATTGCGACAACTAGAGTTGTGTGAAGTTTTTGGAGAACCCAGTGTTCCATGACAACTCGAAGCATATTGAGATCAAATATCACTACATCAGGGATATGGTGCAGAGAGGAGTAGTGAATCTCTAGTATGTTGCGATGGATGAACAGATAGTCGATGTGTTGACTAAGCCATTGGACAGAGTGAAGTTTGAGTACTTCAGGGAAAAATTTGGTGTTCTCCACATCGAGGTTCCCTCCAAGGGGAAGTGATGAGTCCGTGATCCATTCTAACATGGTGAGAGGATTGGTTCCTTCAATGGTCAGATGTAAGGGCTGATCCATTCTGTCATGATGAGAGGATTGGTTCCTCACATGTCAGATATAAGTGCTGAGCCATTCTAAGGTGACTGTAGGATTGGTTCCTACATGATCATATATAAGTGTTGAATGCCATTCTCTGAATGGAGGCACCTGGTCAATTATCAGGAATACTCAGCCTCGAGATGAGAGCCATTCTGACATGGTGAGAGGATTGGTTCCTTCCATGGTCAGATGTAAGGGCTGATCCATTCTATCATGGTGGGAGGATTGGTTCCTTCCATGTCAGATGTGAGTGCTAAGCCATTTTGAGGTGACTGTGGGATGTGTTCCCACATTATCAGATATAAGTGTTGATTTCCATTCTCTGAATGGAGGTACCTGGTTAGTTACCATGAATACTCAGTCTAGGACTGAGGGCCATTCTGATATGACTGTGGGATGTAGTATTACATGATCAGATATAAATGTAGGGCCATTCTGATGTGATTGATGGATGTGTTCCAACTTGATCAGATATAAGGGTTGATGCCATTCTTTGGGAGAATGGAGGCACCTGGTCAGTTACTAGGAACCCTTAGTCTGGGACTAAGAGCCATTCTGACATGGCGAGAGGATTGGTTCCTTCCATGGTCAGATGTAAGGGCTGGGCCATTCTGACATGGGGGCAAGCTGGGCCCTCCCATGGTTAGATGTAAGGGCTAGACCATTCTGACATGGGGGAAGGCTGGGTCCTCCCATGGTCAGATGTAAGGGCTGATGCCATTCTCTGGGAGAATGGAGGCACTTGGTCAGTTACCAAGAACCCTCAGTCTAGGACTAAGAGCCATTCTGACAAGGGGGTAGGTTGGGCCCTCCCATGGTCAGATGCAAGGGCTAGGCCATTCTGACATGGGGGCAAGTTGGGTCCTCCCATGGTCAGATGTAAGGGCTGATGCCATTCTCTGGGAGAATGGAGGCACCTGGTCAGTTACCAGGAACCCTCAGTCTGGGACTAAGAGCCATTCTGACATGGGGGCAGGTTGGGCCCTCCCATGGTCAGATGTAACGGCTGGGCCATTCTGACATGGGGGCAGGCTAGGCTCTCCCATGGTCAGATGTAAGGGTTGGGCCATTCTGACATGATGGTGGATGTGTTCCTCTCATGGTCAGATGTGAGTGTTGGGCATGCCTTTCTGATGAGATGAGGTCAAATGTAAGTGCTAGGAATTCCATTCTAACTTAGGGTCAGATATAAGCACTGAAGAAGACCTACATGGAGGCTAGGCCTACAACCAGCATGAAAAAGGCATGGCTCTGTAGATCTTCCTGTGATGAGAAGAATCAAGAGATAGAACTAGTGATGATAACCCATTGATGTCATGTCCCCGACCCTCTGACCGGCAAAGAGGACGCGACTAACACCAATGCAACTAGGAAAACAGCTCCATGAACATCGAAAAATCATCAATGCTGAAATTAAAAGATTAACATGATGCATAACAAGAATGCTAAGATGCATAATTCTTCAATCATACCGAGTTACTCAATAATTAGCGAAAGCAACACACACATTCCATCATTTAACATGTTCATCATTATTCATTTGACATCAATATAACTGCAGAGATGGAATAGTCAAGGTAACTTATCTTTTGATGAAGAACTCATCCCGCAACCAGCTATGTCGCTGCAACGTTCCACCCAACCATAGGCCAGCGTGCTCATCAATCTCTTAGCAACGTTGCCACCCCTGAGATGGGCATGATTCCTCAAGGAATAAGGGAACAAACAGGCTTACACATAGCCAAGGGTTGCCAACACACAGCCAAACCCAAACCATAGGGTTCACCAGGTTTTCAAGGAGCTAGGATAGGCTAAATGCCAAGCTGGTGGCTTCAACACCAGTCTTCTCATGCATCTCCAGCCTCTAGTCCTACTCACAACAGTCCGAAGGCCAACCACTGCACACCGCAACAACACAACCCACTCACGGCTCTGTGATGAAGGCAAGGACAATCGGGGACAGTCCCAACCCAAAGATGAAACATGGATCAAGCCAAACAAGGCAACTCAGATTTGTTGTTGGCCCTAGCGTGGCCAAAACAACTTAACGACAACACCCAAATCCAGGGTACATCATCAACCACAACCCCTCAATGAATGAGGCAACAATCCACAGCCCACAATGGATAAAAAACAAAAATCCCAGCATAGTCGTGGGAAACTCAAATGCAAAACACAGCAGAAAATGGCTCACCATGAATACATAGTGGCCCAAACGCAATTGGACACCACAACCAACAAAAACGTGGGGAAGGTGACAGCCCCACAACATAACCAGTGAGAATGGCTCACAACATGGGAAAACTACTCCAACGGTCTGTGTGTGAGGGAGACTTGCACCAGACCCCAAAACACAGAGGAGAATATATGCACAAGCCATAAATAAAATGAAAAACATACCCAATTCGACTCTGTGGAAAAACGTGAATGACCACCGACAAGCGGCTCCCCTCCCGGCTACGTGAGATCCAGTAGGACAATTTCTTGTGCGTGAGGATGCACAAAACTTCCGATCCTACGTGAGGGTGAACAACTCCGCTTATGCACGCAGATGAGTAGCAAAACATGAGGAACGAGCAGACCACCGAGATCCTGCGTAGTGAAGAGTGTGTGAGGGAAACAGAACCGTCTCTCTCTGCGTGAGAGCGAGCAGACCAACGGGAGGATCGAACAGACCATTGTGAAGGTGAGACCAGGCGTGAGAAGGGGAGCGACCATCCCTGCATGAGAGCGAACAGGAAAAGGAGAGAATGGAGGTGGAGGTTGCTTCCAATGTGAGGTCAACCTGCCAAACCGATGCCTCTCCATGCCCACGTCTCCTCATGCAATAAATGCCCTCAACAAATTCACAAAACAATAAAGAGGTTGAACGAGACAAGGAATATGGCAAATCAAAACAAGGGTAACACATGGGTTTTTCCCCCATAGACCAAGGTTTGACATCCCCCACCCCTTATCCTTTGGAATCATGCCCTTTTCATCTTTAATGTTACACTGCCATAGCTGGTTGTGGTTTATTTTTAATTGATGTGCGTATGTACATGATGCCAAATTATAATGTGCCACATAGCACGATAGACCATCGACAACTACCCCTATTGCCAAAACATACACAACCAAATCGATGGTGGGGCTTTTTCCTTTAGCTCCTCACCACGATTAATTACAATATATACATCATGCGAATGGGGTCAAAACCAGGGTGTTACATTCCCCTCCCCCTTGGAATAACACCATCCTCGGTGTTCCATCACATACATACAATACATATACAATTGCACATCAAAATTTCAAAATTTTGTAGATCTGTCCCACGTTCAATCATCTACTTTGAACGTTCACGACCAAGCCCCTCGGCTTCCACGGACTTGTCCTGTTGGTTCTCAGCTTCCATCTTATCCCGAAGTCTAGGAACTTTGCGGCTATTTCCCTCATCATGTTCCCTCATTGGGCAGTCCCGGCGTAAGTGATGTCCTCCGCATCTCCAGCATTTCACTGGCTGCTTCATCTTTACCTGCTCAATTTCCTTTGAGTCTTCGTGCCTGGACCATTTCTTATCATGTCGCTTGGACGAATGTCCCATCACTAATCCACCTTCCTTTCCTTTGCCGATTGCTCCCAGAAGGCTTTTCACCTCCCTTTGCAAACCAATAGAGTCTTGCAAAATCTAGTGGTTCATTTCACTTTGCCTTTTCTGTATCTTGAGCATCTCCCCAAGATTCTCTTGGGTCTTGGAAATCATTTGAAGGAGACTTTCAGCTAAGTCCAGCAAATTTTGATCTGCTGCCATATTCAACGTGCACCACCTGGTTTCACTTTTCTCACCTGTGAAATGCACCATTGAAATTCTATCAGACCAAGCATAATATAGA
>LPNX010560985.1:42043-198908 GCA_001517045.1 Pseudotsuga menziesii
TTTTCATGCTCTCATCCTCTTTCACTATACCGTGAATGCTGGACCGATCTCTCTTGGTCATGACACTTAGTGTCTTCGGTCTATTCCAGACCTCTAAACCATGGATTCTCTCCACATGGTTTGTCTCAATTGCTAGGAAACTCACGGTCTCACTAGCACCTTTTTCATTGCCGCTCATTCCGAGCTTTCCAAGATAGTCACATGTCCACATGCACCCCTAGGATGCTCTCATATCCCTCGCTTCCAGCGATACCTATATCCAAACATTGAATAAATTCACATGCTTAGTTTATTCTCATCAGTTTTTATCTCTAGAACAAGAGCTTAAAACATCATAACCAAATCATATACACATGTATATTCATAAGCAAAATAATCCAATACTTATCTGTATTGTTCGTTTCCTCATTCGTCCACAGGATCTTGCTTCGCTTTGCAAGCCTTGGGATCGCCTATGGACTTAGATGTTAGGTCAGCATGCCGGCTGCTCCACAACATCAATTAATTAATGTCCAGCCAGTACACAATCATGTCAACTGGGCTTGGAACTTTTACTGTGACCATTTCTAGGTCTAGGATCTACTATGGATCCTCAGGCATATAACAGCCCAACATACACTCATGTCAACAATAACACATACACTTATACCAACAATACACTTATATCAACAATAACACATACACTTATACCAACAGTACACTTATATCAACATACACTTATATCAACAATACCCCTTACTCCGCAACCCCTCACAGCAACCATTTACCTTTTACCTTTTACCCTTTTTACCTGCCAACACAAGCAATACAAGAAAAAAAAGCAAACTCATCAGTGTTATTGCTCTAATACAACAGTCGTATTTCATATCATTCACTATCAAGTATTGAGACACCAGGAGTGCGTCCACTCCCTAGAGTGTAATCAATATTGAAAATCCTTTCATGACTCAACATCGAAAAAGTGTGCACCCTCTCCCGGTGTGTGCCATGTAGGCCCTATTCATATTCAAGCAATCGGTCATCATGGAAATAAATCAAAACATGTTCTGCATATGGAATTTAATAATTAAGCATGCATATTCATAGCAAGGGTCACAGAACACTTATCCATTTGCCGTCGCAGTATGCCTTGGTGAAGGAGGAATGGAGGCTTCTTCCCTAAGTTAACAGTCCCTTAGTTAGCCATCCCAACTCCTTTTTGCATTTCATAACCACACATGTCTTATCGACATAATTTATACCATCTCACTCATGTTAGTACCGAACATGCAGTGTAGATGAGACATTTCCAAAATGTCCAATGGTGTTTCACCCGAAACCCATTTCCAAGGGAAAACCTCCCCGTGAAGTTTGGCTCTTGCAGGCCATCACACATGATGTTCCTGTAGTGTGTATCTTTGACACATTCATCAGATAGCCAAACAGACAATCATTACTTGATAATACAATCCAAATTGATTGTTCCATAACCAAGCAATGACATTGGTAGTCAAATTTAATAAGAATTTGCAATTATGTCTACTACAGAAATTGACTTGCTTAATTGTGGGTTTCTTGTAAGTAGCACTACTATGCCCAGTATAATTCTATGCTTACTATCATAACATGAATACCCACTTACCATGCGTCCACCTGACACAATCTTATACAAGCTAACAGTGATTAGTAGTCGTCAGCAATTTCTTAAATCTGAAATTCACAATTCAAATTTAATCAACCCATTATACATAAGACTCTTCTCATAAGGTTTGGCTCTTTCACATGGTAGATTCTGGCATTGGTCAGGGTCTTACCTCTCACTTCCATGCTCGAAATAATCTACCTGAAACATGAGTTTCAATCAACCAAACACTTGGTAAGTCTGGATGCATATAACATTTTCATTGCTACAACCATCACTGAAGCATTTTCAGAATTTATAAAATTCAAATACTTCCAGCTATTAGTCACATCAATATATACCAAAACTCATTTACTTCATGCAATCATCATCATACTAACATTGCAAGGTATAGTCATATCATTCATGCAATTAAATGAAATGTTTAGATACTCCTTACTTCACATCGTATCATTCATACCACCTTGCTCTTCCATAGAGCATTTCTGGCAATCAATTGATCATGACTATCCTGCATTCATAACAACCTTTGAAATGGTTCATGAATTGTCATCACTTCATCATTTCAGTCATTAGTTATTCATAATATCATATGTACTCATCTCAGTGCATTCATGCAATACATCACAACATTTGCCATATACTTACTTTCCTTGGGCTACTAAGCTCATTCAATATATACAGGGATGACACAGTTCTATATTCAAACATCCACATGGTATGAGGTCTCTTACCTTTACCACTCCATGGAATTTTTCATAAGCAAACTCTTACCTGCATGGGTCGTACTTACACCCTTGACATGACCAATTTGGTTGGTCCTTTGCAGGAGATTGCAGAATTTGCTCACCAACTTTTGTTATGGACTTGTTGCCTTATCCCTTTCTTCATAGGGTTGCTGGTCACATTCATCAGCATCAGCAACATATTCAGCTACGTCCATGTCATCGTTGGTTTCGCCACTAATGCCAACATCAAAGCAATGAGTATCATTAGTGGTTCATACAAAACATATCCTCATACATTTCAAGTATATAACTTAGGAAATGTAGTTATAATCAGCAAGTTAGGGTTTTAAGGAAACTTCCCTTTTCAAGTCTTTCATCCTTGCATGGAACTCCTCTTCCACGCAACAGTTGGTTAGCCTTCATAGTCCTTGCTACCCCTGGGCATGCAACTGTCCAGATTTGTCCATTTGATAGTAGTGGCCATCATTAGAACTTTGCTGCTCCATTCTCAGATTCTGGTGACTTTACCCTTGTTCCCTACTGGATAAGCTTTCCAACGCCTATCCACATGATTCATTCCGACCTCGGATGTGAAAACCACACCACTTCTAAGAATGAGGACTTTCACCAAATCTTTGCATTTTTACACTCCACTGCTTTTTGGACTGGGTGTCAATGTCAGCCAACTTCAGCCACCTATAATTCCACTGAAAGATAGCTGAAAAACCTGTTGGAGTAGACGAAATCTGCTAGAAAATCCCACTTGAAAACTCAGAATTTCCTCTTGCAGAATCGACTCACGTTCCAACTAATCTCTCGCAGAATCGGCTCCCAGTTCCACTAATCGTTCCGTAGAATCGGCTCTCAAAACCACTAATTGTTCCACAGAATTGACTCTCAAAACCACTAATTCCCCCGTTGTATCGGCCACCCAAACCATAATCATTTCCACTACGCCGGCGACCAGAACCACTAAATTTTTCTGACGTATCTCATCGGCAGTCCATTCCTCTAAGTTTTTCCGACGTTTCTTTACTTAGAAAAATTTTCTTCTTTTTCTTCTTTCTTCCGTTGACGGCATCGAAAGTCTCTTTGGCTAACTGAGGAGACGTATCAGAAGTCCAAACCACTAACTGAGCTGACGTATCGGCTGTTGAAACCGCTAATGTCTTCCGATGACTTCCAACACTTTTTCGAATTTTCCTCTTTCTCGGCTTACTTCACCCAACGGCATTGGCTCTACTTCTTCTCATTTCCTTCTCATCGATGGTCAGGTACATTGCCCATCGGCGGGGTAATCCACTAAACAACCCCGCCCATTTTTTTTTTTCGTCGGCAAGTTAGTTCGAACAACATCCGCAACGGTGGAACGCAATATTTGATTTTCCCCCGATTGGCGACACAACCTGATCGGTATCGGTAGTGTTTTCTCATCGACAGTCTAGTGACTTTGTCTTCCGCAATGGTGGGCGCACAGAAAACTTTCTCCTTCCGATGACCGACAACTTTCTACACTTAGAGAAAAAATTTTAACTTCTTCATGGCGTCGGCGATCGGAGAACTTACCCGTTGGATGCGTAGTTGCTTTGCCATCCGCAACGGCGGATGCTTGAACAACTAATTTCTTCCCATGGACATCGAACACTTAGAAAAAATTTCGAAATTTTCTCTCCGAACATCCTTCGTCGAGCACGCTTTCGTCTAACTCTTCTGCTACAACGGAATTCTTTTCCAATGGCCCTTCCGCTACATCGGAAGTCCGAACCACTAAGTGTTTCCGATGTGAACTGACTGTTCAAACACTTAGGCAATTTTTTTGAATTTTTCTAGTCATTCAATTCTGATCTCTGCTGGGCAGAAGGCAATTCTGCTTATGTCACTGCACCTTGGTGGTCCATTCAGGCCCATGCTGCAACATGAGCTCTGATACCACTCTGTCACGTCCCTGACCCTCCGACCGGGGAAGAGGTCGCGACGAACACCAATGCAACCGGGAAAATAGCCCCATGAACATGGACAAATCATAAATGCTGAAATTAAAAGCTTAACATGATGCATAACAGGAATGCTAAGATGCATAATTCTTCAATCCTACCGAGTTACTCAATAATCAACGGAAGCAACACACACATTCCAGCATTTAACATGTTCATCATTATTCATTTGACATCAATATAACTACAAAGATGGAATAGTCAAGGTAACTTATCTTTTGATGAAGAACTCATCTCGCAACCAGCTACATCGCTGCAACGTTCCACCCAACCATAGGCCAGTGTGCTCATCAATCTCTCAGCAACGCTACCACCCCCAAGTTGGGCATGATTCCTCAAGGAATAAGGGAACAAACAGGCTTACACATAGCTAAGGGTTGCCAACACATAGCCAAAACCAAACCATAGGGTTCACCAGGTTGTCAAGGAGCTAGGATAGGCTAAATGCCAAGCTGGTGGCTTCAACACCAGTCTTCTCATGCATCTCCAGCCTCTAGTCCTACGCACAACAGTCTGAAGACCAACCACTACACACCGTAGCAACACAACCCACTCACGGCTCTGTGATGAAGGAAAGGACAACTGGGGACAGTCCCAACCCAAAGATGAAACACAGCTCAAGCCAAACAAGGCAACTCAAAGTTGTTCTTGGCCCTAGCATGGCCAAAACAACTCAACAACAACACCCAAATCCAGGGTACATCATCAGTCACAACCCCTCAATGAATGAGGCAACAATCCATAGCCCACAATGGATAAAAAACAGAACTCCCAGCGTAGTCGTGGGAAACTCAAACGCAGACCACAGCAGAAAATGACTCACCACAAATACACAGTTGCCCAAACACAATTGGACACCACAACCAACAAAAACATGGGGAAGGTCACAGCCCCACGACATAACCAGTGAGCACGGCTCACAACATGGGAAAACAACTCCAATGGTTTGTGTGTGAGGGAGACTTGCACCAGACCCCAAAACACAGAGGAGAATATATGCACAGGCCACAAATCAAAGGAAAAAGATACCCGATTCCACTCTGTGGAAAAACGTGAATGACCACTGACAAGCGGCTCCCCTCCTGGCTACGTGAGATCTAGCAAGACAATTGCCTATGCGTGAGGATGCACAAGACTTTCGCTCATGCGTGAGGGTGAAAAACTCCGCTTATGCATGCAGATGAGTAGCAAAACGTGAGGAACGAGTAGACCACCGAGATCCTGCGTAGTGGAGAGTGCCTGAGGGAAACAGAACCGTCTCTCTCTGGGTGAGAGCGAGCAGACCAACGGGAGGAACAAACAGACCACCGTGAAGGTGAGACCAGATGTGAGAAGGGGAGCGACCGTCCCTGCGTGAGAGCGAACAGGCAAATGAGAGAATGGCGGTGGAGGTTTCTTCCAATGTGAGGTCAACCTGCCAAACCGACGCCTCCCCATGCCCACGTCTCCTGATGCAATAACTGCCCTCAACAACTTCACAAAACAATAAAGAGGTTGAATGAGACAAGGAAGATGGAAAATTGAAACAAGGGTAACACATGGGTTTTTCCCCCATAGACCAAGGTTTGACATCCCCCACCCCTTATCCTTTGGAATCATGCCATTTTCATCTTTAATGTTGCACTGCCGTAGCTGGTTGTGGTTTATTTTTAATTGATGTGTGTATTTACATGATGCCAAATTATAATGTGCCACATAGTACGATAGACCATCAGCAACTACCCCTATTTCCGAAACATACACAATCAAATCGATGGTGGGGCTTTTTCCTTTAGCTCCTCACCACGATTAATTACAATATACACATCATGCAAACGGGGTCAAAACCGGGGTGTTACAATTGATGATCCAGATCGAGTGACGATCCAGATCCAGTGATGATGATCTAGATCCAGTGATGTTGATCCAACAGAGATGATCCAGATTGAGTGATGATCCAGATCCAGTGATGATGATCCAGATTGAGTGATGATCCAGATCTAGTGATGATGATCCATATCGAGTGATGATCCAAATGAAGATGAAGATGAATTGAAGATGATGAGGACTCGATGATGATCCAGATGATACAGAGAAGAAGACGTGTGCTGATAAATTGTGTTGAGAGAATACCTTCCTAGTTAAGAGGGAGTGTTGATGTAATTGTAACTTCAGAATGTATTCACTTGTATATCTTATGTATTGTACCCCGATGTTTATTCCGAGAAGTGTTTGTAATGTAATTGAGTCATGTCATGCCCCGTTGTTTTGATCGGGAGTTTCTATAATGTAAACAAGTCATGTAAAGTCATTGTGGGTAACCCTCCTATTGATCAAGGTTTAAATTCCCCACACTTGTGGGGCACTAGGGTTATTAGAATCTCCTAGAGATGTCGGCTCTAGTAAGTAATTGTTAAGTGAGGCCAACATGTTAAAGTGGACATTAAGTGAACGAAAGAATATAAATAGAGAGTGAGCCTCTTTATTTATCACACACACACTCACTCATTGGGGCGCATGAGCGACAAAAAAGAATCTAGGATCAAAGAAAGAGACTACTACTGTCGGGAGATAATCTTACTGTTTTTGGGGTTTTACTTTTGGTTCTGATTCTATCTCTGGGGAGGTTGTAGGGTTTTCTCCTTTATGTTTTCCCTGACGAAAATCTTTGTGTCTATTGTCTCTTGTGTTTGATTGTTGTTCTTGTTATTCTCTCAGTTAAAGATCCTAATATAATGCTATCTTGAATTATAAAAATCCAACACCGCTCAGTGACCCAAAATTTGGGTCCAGGTAAACATCTCATTTCTCAAGGGGTGAGAGATGGAGGGATGGTGGAACATGCCAATATTCGATCTCAATCGTTTTCTTTCCCATATTATATCACGCCTCAATCAGATCGGAAAGTTGTTACAGAATCCATCTCATATATTAATTCAACTAAGAGAGAGACGGAATACATGTTTGTCTAAGACGTAGAAGTAAGGAGCATATCTGCTCAAAAGATATTTCTGTATATTCTTTCATTTGTTATGTAGCTAACATTTTGCAATGTTGTCTAATCTGTTACGATTTCTTGTACTTCTGAAATTCTCTAGATTATTAAAACTTGCAATGTAGTGTAATCTATAACAGTTTAGACAAAAATTGTGCTATAACATTAAAATCCAAACCACAGGAGAATACTGAGCCATTAAACCGTTAAAAGTCTCCACTTAGTCAAGAATGGAATGTCAATGGAAAACATAACTCCATCAAGTCAAGCATGGAACACTATTGGAAAACAGAATTTTTGTCATGTCATATATCGATTTGAAGATAACTCCTTGTTTATGTTGGTATTTTGCAGTTTTCATAACCGAGCAATGTGTATTTGAGTATTTACACTAGCCACGTAATTCACTACATCTCTTACATTGATGATCTGATCTGCATTTACATTTCTTTCATTGAATTTTGGTGGAATTATGAAGCAGAGATTTTGTTTGGTTTTTTACAGGTAGTTTTGGACAATGGTATTATTAAGGTCACGTTATCGAAACCCCAAGAAATTGTCGCTGAAATTGAATATGGCGGCATAGACAAATCCCAAAAAAAACCATAGAGGGTATGTCCATCATTGTCCACAAATCCAAAAAAACATCTTATTTCAACTGGATTTTCTCTTAATTAAAGGAGTAGTGTTCTTTATTTAATGTCCTTCCTAAAACCAATGCAGGTACTGGGATCTCAAGTGCAGCGAACCAAGAGGTCCATTGCTATCTGAACCAAAATTGTGATATTGCATAAGCTGATCCCCGGTTATGAAAATGGTAATTAGAACTTCAGCTTGTGTATTGTGTTTTTTAATTTATTTTCCCTTGGTGTGTTGAAGTAATTTCGTGGTGTTGTTTTTTTGAGCAATCCATGGTTCGATGGTATAATTGATAGACAGTTATTTTTCTTTTGTTACAAAGGATACAATGAAAGTTAATTGACCAAGACAAAGTTATTTTTCTTTTATTACAAACGTTACAAATTTAGATTAGACAAATGTTAGAATATATTGATCATACAAGATTGTACTGACATGCAATCTCCCTCATATTACTAGCTGACATAGTATAGACAAACGTTACAACATCTCCATCATACAATATTAGACAAAAGTTACAAGATCTCCCTCATATTAATAGCCGACATAATATAGACAAACGTTACAAGATATCCACAAATGTTACAACATCTCCCTCATACTTGGCAATATTGTTTTTGGCCGACATAATATGGACAAACGTTACATACACAAACGTTACAAGATCTCTCTCATACTGGGCTGTAGAGCGCCTCTCGATGCAATCAATAATAGTTTTTTTTGTTTAGGGTTTCATCTACCATCAATAACAATGTTTTCGGTTTAGGGCTCTTTTTAAAAGTAGATGTTTTTCTTGAAAGTTGTTTAGGGTTGTTTTTAAAAGTGGATGTTTTTCTTGAGTTTTTTTTAAATGAGTATACTTTACTAATGAGACAAAGAAATCAAATTTTTAGAATTACTGGAACCTTTGTTTTAGCCTTTCTTGATTTTTTTAAAAACTAACCCATATTTCTTAATCCTATGGTTTTTTTTGGAATCTTTGTTTTCCTTTTCCTTAATTATTTTGACCAATTGTACTTCTGCATGGCAACTTTATTCATTTAGCTCTGCTTTTCTTGAGCCCTTATCATCCAATCAATGAAACTTACCGTTTTTGTTTGGTATACATGATAAAATAAAGCATTCGTGATGATAGAAAACTACCTCATATATTCTACTGATTCTCTTAGATTCTAAGTTACCCTTTGCAAGAAGAGATGTTAACGTATATTGTCATTGAAATATGATTATTGTTTTGGATGGGAAAATACTTATTCAATGATTGTTGATTTTCAATATTTTAAAACATACAGGTGAAAATTACAAATGTATAAAAAAAATGTAACTATATTCTCATTTTACATAGACATTCCCATACATGCACAAAAAGTGCTGGTTATACTCCAAGAAATCATAGCTATTGTTACATAGTAGGTCTCAATCAAGGCATACAAGAGTAGGGATGAGATCCTAAAGAAATAAAATATACTATATATCACTAACATACACAGATTATACCTCAATGAATGAAAGCTACCATTAAATAATAGAGCTCACTAACATGACATTGATTATACTTAAATGAATGAAAGCTACCATTAAATAATAGAGCTCACTAACATGACATTGATTATACTACAATGAATAAAAGCTACTATTAAATAATAGAGCTTAGTTAAGGCATATATGTTAGCGATATTGATTATACTACAATGAATAAAAGCTACTATTAAATAATAGAGCTCCATCAAGGCATATAAGAACATAATATAAGATATGAATCTAAAAATATCAAATCAGAAAAACTCGAACATGACATTGATTATACTACAATGAATAAAAACTACTATTAAATAATTGAGCTCAGTCAAGGCATAGAAGAACATAATATAAGATATGAATCTAAAATCATCAAATCAGAAAACCTCTAACATGACAGTGATTATACTGGAACAAACTAAAGATACCATTACATAATAATGTTTAGTCAAAACTAATGGTACAAGAAGAAACAAAAAATGCAATATAGAATGTAGTAGTGATAAAAGGATCTCAGTCAAGGCATGCAAGATCATAATATAGGATTTAAATGTAAAAAAATCAAACCAAAAAAACTCTAACATGAAACTCATTATACTAGAACAAACTAAATATACCATTACATAATATGTTCAGTAAAGTCTAATGGGACAAGATTGATTCTACGTTACCCTCCTTTTTAATTCTTGAATTTGCCTTACTGTTTACTTGGAGGTATTTTGTACTGCAAGAAGAGATGTTAAAGTATATTGTCATTGAAATATGATTATTGTTTGGGATGGGAAAATATTTATTCAATGATTGTTGATTTTCAATCTTTTAAAACATACAAGTGAAAATTACAAATGTATAAAAATATTGTAACCATTCCAAAACATAATATAAAATATAAACACATCAAAATGATAGAACCAACAATCTCTAACATGAAGCTGTTTATACTACAAGAAATCATAGCTACTGTTACATAGTAGGTCTCAATCAAGGCATACAAAAGCCAGGATGAGATCCTAAACAAATCAAAAGACTATATATCACTAACATACACAGATTATACTTCAATGAATGAAAGCTACCATTAAATAATAGAGCTCACTAACATGACATTGATTATACTACAATGAATAAAAGCTACTATTAAAATAATAGAGCTCAGTGAAGGCATATATGTTAGCGATATTGATTATACTATCAAGGCATATAAGAACATAATATAAGGTCTAAATCTTAAAAACATCACATAAAAAAAACTCTAACATGAAACTGATTATACTAAAACAAACTAAATATACCATTACATAATATCGTTCAGTAAAGTATAATGAAACAAGAAAGAAGCAAAAATGAAATATAGAAAGTAGTACTAACATGACATTGATTATACTAGAACAAAATAAACATACTTTTACATGATACCATACACTAATGAACCAAAAATAATCATAGATTTTATAGCAGAGAGGTTCCTTCTACAATTTTTTCTATTAGATGAAAAAAAAACCATAATTTTAACTCAAAAAAACTTAATCTCCATAGAAGAAATAGATCCATGGGAATACAAGTTCCATAATCTCAATAGAAAAAAATAGATCCATAGAGCTACAAGCTCAAGCTCAATTCAATCATGCTACTTCTCAAATGTACTCCAACCCGTCCAATCATTATAGCAATGTCAACCTAATGTAACTGAATTGAAAAAACAAACTAATCACTACAACTGAACTAGTCTAAACATGAGCTAAATAATATAAAGACTGAAAAGTTCAAAAATGCTTTCTACTTGACTGATGCCTTAGCTGGTCCATTGGGAATTACTTCAGATGCTGCAGCTCGGTTGGCAGTGGGATTGAGCTTATCCCAAGCCTCAATCCAAGTGACCACGGCATCTGCAAGCTTCTGGAAATATGGATCTTTTTTTCCAAGTTTATTCTTACCTGCTTTGACAACTTAATATAGCATTGCTGGACAGTGGTACATTCCTTTGGAAGTGTAACAGATTCGGAAAACGGAATGATGTCCTCCTGCCAAAATATTCCCTTGTAATCTTTATTCAAATTAACAGACGAGTTGCTGGCCTTGCTGTGCAAAATGTATGGGAGCCCTGTCTTCACTCCCAACCCCAAGTGGTCACAGATCACTTTGACACACCATCCTGCCCACATATCGTCATAACGTCCAATAGGCTGGCCATCACCCATCAAGCCAAAACACATTGCAGGGCCAATCAAATCCTGATTGAAGGCCAAATTCATACCACACATAGGAAAGAGAGTACCCTTTGGAATTGTCAAAACTGCATCAACATACCTGGTGTTGCGCTCCCTGGTCTTGACAAGCATATTCATCCAGAGGCGATGAGTCAGGCATATTCATCCAGAGGCCATGAGAAACCACAGTGGGTGTTCCATGGCGAAGGCTGAAAGGGTAGCCATGAACAAAATCTGATCCTTCTCTGTATGGATCATACTGTGTATGGGAGAGAAAATTCATAATGTGTTGGCGGAGAGAATTGATGTCGTTTCGAGAGGGATCCTTGGCAACAAAGCAATCATCATCAATTGTGAAGATATATTTCTTCTTGAAGAATGTAACCAAAACAACGGCAAGCACTGTCCTTGAAGGAGATACATGATCCTGTCGATATCGTTTCTATTGTTGAGTTCGTAATCGAAGCCCTCGGGAACGCTGATGGTCTTAGATGGATCCCCATCCTGCACAATGATGAGATGAGGGGTTCTGCCGTTATTCGATTCTATGCTATAGAACTTTGTGAATGAGTTTTGGCTCAGTTTATTTTTGAGAAAAAAAATGGAATTTTACCGTTAATTCGGTTAATAACTTAAATTTAAATTTAAACCAGCATAGATCCAAATCCTAGGCTTTATCAAGCACGGAGAGGGATCAAATCTTTGTAGGTGTAAACCTCTTCTTAAGTATTGCACTCAATATATCTCCCTCAAATCTTTGTAGGTGTAAACCTCTTCTTAAGTATTGCACTCAATATATCGGCTATAAAGAGCCTTTCCCCCAATAAGACTGATGTATTTCATTTTTCCTTCAAAAAATTATCTTTTAATTTTTTTATACAAAAACAACTTGATAAATTCAACATTCAATATTAAATTTTATTTTTTATTTTAAAAATTCAATATTTTATTTTCTTAAATTACTAATCAATATTATTTTTATTGCATTATAATATCTCTAATCAATAGTATAAGTAATACAATTATATTTGTTGGGTAATTTAATATATTTAATTAAAAAAATAAAATGTCATGTATCTTTAGATTTGTTTTATTTTTATAAATACTAGTTACTATGAATATTGCATTTTAAAGTGCCCTTCTTATAAATCCCCCTAAAGATATTGAACTTGAAAATTAACCTTAAAATTTTGAGATTCTATATTTCTTATCAATAAATTGATTTGTGGTGGAATTTTATACATATATATATAATGGTTACCATCAAGTGGTCATAAGTCACAGGTAATGTTCATTTCAAGTGGTCATAGGCCACATGTTCTCTTAGTTTACAGTTAGTTGTTAGTGACGTAAGTTATTAAACGAAAAAGAACATTAAACACTTATATATATATATGATATGTATACTAACATCAAATTTGATTTATAAAACTTTAACCTTAAAAATTTAATATGTTCATAACTAATCCACCTTAATATTAAAATATTAGCATTGAGTGAATACATTTTTCAAAGGAAATAAAGTTTCACGATTATGATTATTTTTTCCAAAATTTAAATGAATAGTATAATTGTCATCGATATATCAAAACCCAACTTAACAACTTAAAATATTAAAATTTGTTTACCTAATTTTCTCACCTACAAATATAATATTGAATTACAGATAAGGAAGAAACCGAAAATAGTCGAAATGGTGCAAGAATTGATCAATGCAGGGTATTGAATAATGCAAATATCGCTGGATTTGGTTTTGATAAATGTACAGTTTGCTCGAGTATGGTTTCTGAAGGGGTGAGCAGGAGAGGGATGAATATAAATAGTGAACAGGATTCGAGAGAATTCAAGTTCTATATATCTGGTCTCAATGCGCAGGTCTTGATAGAGTTGGATTACATTGGTTCTCCCACAGATTACCTCTTTTATAAAGGCGAGCTGCTTCCCCTCTGTACCCCTCTTCGTATTCAGATGCAACATAAATTGGAGAAATTGGTATGCTCTAAATGATTCAGAAAAAAATATTGGAAGCGGATGTCAGGACTGAGAGTGAGACCGATTCCTCTGATATTACTCATTATAAGGTTGGCTGTAAGGAGAATGAAACTTACAATAATGACTGTCAACCGGAGAATGAAAGCGTGGAATCTATCCACTCACAACAACAGACAGTCCTTACCTACAAGTTCAAAGCTTCGAAGGAATTTGTAAAATATCTTTTGTCAAAGGCCTCCAATACCAGACGGACCAATGACCATCATTCTCATAAGTGTATCATCATTCGGGAGGATAGTATCAAGAATCAAAAGCATGAAGCAGTGGTGGGACGTAGAATATTTCCCAAAGAAAAATCACATCTAAGTCTTGATAAGCCCTTATCTGGGGGATCTCTTTTGATACCTGCACCCAATTCAAAGTCATTCAGTTCTCCCAGCGGTACATTACTTTTGAAAATAAGCATGATCAGTACTAATCTAGACATGAAGAATGGCGTCGAAGTAGAGATTGCTTACTGCAAGCAATCTTATTCGGTTGATGCAAAGGATCTGATCGACACCTCAAATTATCTTTGACAATCAACTTCAAATCCAGAAGGATATGCTCATTGCCTAGCATTCCGATGCCATCATTCCAGAGTTGTGATTACCTAGAGAGATAGACAATTATGTTAGAAATTTGATATGATGACAAATATGTGTATTTTAAATTTGTTTCTTCAACTTCGATTATTTGTTTCTTCAACTTCTCCAGTTCGTTGATGGGAAAAGGTTTTAGGTCAACAACCAATGCAATAATGTCTTGGTCTCTCATGGGAATGTATGGTACACAAGTTAGAACCTCTTCTTCCTCATTGAATACATGACGCCCATGCTGGAGGTGGAATAGAGCTCGTTTGATCGCTCTCTGTATCTTGCTGTTATGCTTTTTGTATGGTCTTAAAATAAGCACAGATAACAGTCCGAGCCCTTCTCCATTTTCGGCAGAAATGTTGTTTTGTGCATGTTTGATAATGTTATTGCCCTGTTGCTTGATAGAGAAGATTCTAATCACTAAACGATAGTAGTTTTAAAAGAAATCGGACTGATCTTGCAGCAGAAGAATTGATGATAATTCTGTGGTTGAGAAATGGCAGTAAAGATTAAATTTATAGTGAAGATTAAATTATATTTTAATTTTTATTATTTATAGCCGACATAACGTTATGTAACGTTACAGCGTTACGTAAAGTTACAGCGTTATGTAACATTACAAGATCTCCCCCATATTGGGCTGTAGAGCGCCTCTCGGCGCAATGAAAGAAAAGGAATTTTACGGTTAATTCGGTTAATAACTTAAATTTAGAATTAAATGAAAAAAATGCATTTACAATGTAATATATGTGTCACACTTACCTTGCTAATAAATTATTTTTAAAAAAATGAATTTGAACATTCACATGTCAATAATACAAAAAGGCTTTTTATAATTAGTTCAATTGGTAAGACTTTCCAGGCCCATGGTTTACCACCTTTATCATCCATGATTTATGGGGAAGATTTGGTGGGTCTACGACTCAATTTCAATTTGGAGTTGGAAAAAATGACAATAATAAGAAAATAGGTGTATTCTAAATATTATATGTTTTAAACCTTTCCTAGCATTAAAAAATTAGAATCACATATATTAGCGAAGGAAATTGCATACTTTGGGTGTCATTGGAGGGTGTTGAATTTATTTATCTGTTCAAAAACACAATTTAGGCTAGGGGTTGTGTTTTAATGACATTGGATGGTAGTTTGGGCCCAATAAGTGTTGGGATCAACTCCTAGGAATGCCAATGGGCCACCTCCATGGGGAGGAATAGAGGGTGGTGAATTTGAGTGAAAAAAAAACACAATTTAAACACTTCCAAATTTGGATTTTACCACAAAAAAAATTAACAAATTCTAATAAAACATAGACTACTCCAAAAAAATATATTGGTTTTTGTTTAAAAATATTAAATCTACTCAAACTAACCCTCAAGGCTTGGAACACTTATCATAATAATAATAATAGACCATTATAACAATAATAAAATATATGAGCGTAAATCTACCTTAACCCCTATCTTTAAGCACCCATTGGTTTGTGCTTGAGTTTAGTATATATGAAGTTAAGATGGATCTGTGTTAGTTTTTAGTGTGTCGGTGATGTACATATGGTAGCCCCATGGTGAGTTGGAAGGGGCCAACTCACTTGAGATTGAGGTGACCAACACCAACCCCTTCAATGTGTTAAGTATGTGTCATTTAGTCAAACATTATGCCATGTAGCTTTAATACGAGAGTGCACCCAGAACACTCATTATCCACACTCCACAATGTAATGTTCGCTTGGTTTTAGGACAAAACTAAGAAACTTTGGGATGTAAATACAAAACTAAGAAACTTTGGGATGCAAATAGAGGAAGGAAATAGGAGAGAATGCCTTTAGATTAATTTGGGTGTTAGGGTTGATTATCATTACGTTTATTCGTTGGGTTGGGGTTCCACCATTGAAATAACCTATGTTACATTAGCAAGTGTAAAGTCCTTATGTATGTGAGAGAGAAGGTATTTGACCCTCCAGAGTTGGTTTCACTCTATCGATAAAAGGTCTTAATACATGTTTGACAAGTTAGAATGGGTTTAAGTGGATGTGAATATGATACTATTATCTAGGGTTATAGATTAATTATGGTTCAACAACAAATAGAAGGAATCAACAAAATAACAAAGAATTTAAACAAAGAATGATAGTTAGTTTTCTGGAAAAGAACTATGTTAGCTATTGAAATGTTCCCAACATTTAAAGTGGACACTTCACTTGTCATCAGGGGATAGAACTAGCTTTGTAAAAATAGAAAACAGAGAACCATCGACTCACATTTTAAATGATTAATTTGTACTAAAATAAAATGGGAGATTTGGTCAATTTAGCATAATAATCAATTTTATAGGATTAAGATGCTAAGTTAAGCTAGCTGCAAGGGGTAGCTTAGTTGGTTGGATTTTCTTGGACCTAGACATAATATGGTCATTGATGTAATGTCGACACAGTGAGGCCCCTTTAGGTGCCCCCCTTGGCTTGGATATGTGGACATAGCAATCTATTGGGTCATGAACAACATTGAAAACAAATGTTAAGTTAATCCATTTGTAGCCTTGAGAGGTATCTCATTTGGTTGAAGCTTCTAAGTCCAAGACCATAGTAGTCGAGGTCGAAGGTTCAATTCTCTAGGTTCTTCGGGGTTAAGGTCCCGATCCTGGAGCTAAAAGAGTGAGTCCTATCGTGTGGGCACCCTAAGAATTATTATTTTGGACGTAGCGACCCCTCTATCTTTTGGGGCTGTGAACCACAGGAAATAAAAAAGTCAAGCCATTTGTACTAAAAAAGGAATAGGATATTGGTCCAATTAGTATAATAATAAATTAATATAAAATGTGAGAATATGATAAAATTGTCAAACTTTGTAAAATCCCAAAAAAAATATTCCCCTTCGACCCATTGTTAGTGTCATTGGTGCTCCTACCGATGTCCTTACAAAGTACTTACATGATTGCTTCAACCATTTATAAGCCAAAATCCTCTATTCATGTTCCTTTGACTTTATCTGAAAAATTAGATACTTTAACCTTGATGACCAAGACCTTTTGGTGAATTGTGGCATTGTCTCCCTTTTCACCAAAATCACCTTCCTCAAATCTCTTGACATCATTTTTGAAACTTGTTGACTCTGAGACCCTAAACATGTTACTTTTTCTAATATAACTAGCTTGATTAGGATCTTTATCTAAAAGAATAATATGTACAACACGATACAAAAGATAAGGCATATACACAAGACACAAAGATTTTCATCGGATAATAAAGGAGAAAACCCCATAAACTTCCTTATATTAGTTCCGTCACTAAGACAATATCACAAGATGGAAAAACCAAATAAGTGTTAGGATTATTATTAATCCTCTCTTTGTCTCCTTGTCCATTTATAGTCTATTAGATCATCATGCCTAACTTAGGAGCCATTTACTTAAGTTTGGTTCCATTGGGTTTGCTAGTTCCATTGGGTCCACCGGTACCAACCATTGGAGTGTGGCGAACATATAGAGAGGTTATATGCCACTTAGTGCATGTGCATGCATGAGTTGATGTGCCTCTAAGACCAATCCCTACATTTTAGGAGCCACTCTAAGTTCCACCAGCATCCTCCATCAGTTGGTTGTGGTAGGTAGGTAGTTATGCTAAGCCAATATCTAGTTACATTTAGTTAGATGTCTTTCAGTTTAGTTAGCATCAATTTTGCATCGTTGCATGAGTGTAGGAACCTTTTCTCACCTAACTCATTAGTTAAACTTTTTTAACTAGTTTTAACTGATTATTAACTGAATTAGGCATGTGGAGTTAGACTAGTGAGCTCCAATAGTGATTTAAGACACTTCTAGTTAGCCAGTCATTCATGTTTAGTTGGTAGATTTGAATCCTATCCACATGATTGTAATTCTATTTATTTTAACACCATTGTATTAATTAATATAGTAAATGGAAGGTTTTTAATATTGTTCTTCATTAATTCTTCTCAATATTTTCTTGTCTAATCTATGTGCAGACTGTTTTTGGCCCAAGATCTTCCTGCGAGAATCTAATATGGTATTAGAGCCTGGTCAGGCTAAACAAAAATTGTTTTTCTAATTTTGTGCAGGTATTTAGTTCTCTCACAAGCAGCACAACAAAATATCATGGATCTATGTAAGATAGTAACCTTGACTTCATTCAATTATTATGAATGGAAATCCAATATTGAGATACTATTGCGCAGCAAAGGTCTCTATAGAATTACTATCACCTTAGAAATCGATCCTGATGCACTTGCTCAGAAAGCAAGGTGGCGTAACAGGAAGGATGAAGCATATGGCTTGCTTTCTCTCTCTCTCTCTCTCTCTCTCTCTCTCTCTCTCTCTCTCCGAAACTTCTTTTCCATATTGATGGCTTAATAGTCCCTAACAAAGTGTGGATCAAACTTGAATCCCTCTTCGGAAAGCAAGATGATCTTAGAGGACATCAATTACATATTGTGTTGATCTCATTGAGACCAAGTGAATTCAAAACCTTTGAGGAATTCATCACCAATTTTAAGTCACTAGTACTTTTTCTCAAGTAGTGTGGGATTATGAAGGATGAAGATTAGTTAATCTTCTCCATTCTATCAAAGTTGGGTCTAGAATACTCATTTTTTGTGTCAAGATTCTATGCTACTAAGCTTGCAGTTCAAAATTGGAGGATGCTATCCTTGGATGCATTCATAGATTCTCTCACACAAGAGAAGATTAAGCTAATTCAAATGGGGACTCTCAAAACCTCAAAGGATCATGCACTTACTACTCTTGGAAGCAATAATCTCAAGTCCAAAGGAAAGATAAAAGTGAAGGAGAAAAAGACAAAGTTGAACTCCCAAAATGAAGGTTCTAAATCTACAGATGAAGGATCAAATTTCAAAAAGAAGGTGTTGCGGCTACAACTGCTTCCCCAAAAATTTTACATTTTGGGGCCCCTCCTTCCATTTTTTGTTTTAAAAAGAACATCTACTCTTGTTTCCAAACTCAGTTAAGCCCTGCTTGCATACTTAGTATTTCCTAGAAGCTCGAGAAGAAGGTTTTTCCCTAAGCCTGAAGTGTGATTATGGTAAAAAATACTTAGGCATGGCCAAGAAACAAGCCTTATAAGAAAATCCACTTTGATTTTAAGATCAACGGCTAAGAATTGCTCCTATAAAGATCCAAAGACCAAGAAATGGCGGTAGCAGAAGTGCGGAGTTGGAGAAGCCACGTTTCGCTTATGAGAGGTTACAAACCTGATTTCTGACTTTTGCATAGATCCAACGGTATAGATAGTTTCCATGAAAATAAATGACTTGCAAAGGTGGAAAAGAAAAGGATGAAGCGGAAAGGTGGAGGAGGGAAAAGTTAAAGTTTAATTTCAGAAAATTTTGATTTTTCAATTTCTGATTTCTGATTTTTGCTTTCCGAAATGCGGAGGCAGAAGTGTGGAAGCAGAAGATGCAAGTTTCTCTTATAAAAAGGTTACAAACCTATTTTCTGACTTTCCCATAGATCCAACGGTCTAGAATGTTTTTGCGCAAATCAACGACTAGGAAAGGTGGAAAAGAAAAGGCGAAAGCGAAAGATGCAAGTTTTCGTCAAGCAAAGGTTGGAATCCCGATTTCTAATTTCTGCATAGATCGATAGTTTAGAAAGCTTCCGCAAAGATCAATGGCCCAGAAAGAATCGGAAGTGTGGAAGCGAAAATGTGGAAGAGGAAGGATTGAGTTTAAATTTCAAACACATTGGCAAGCCTGCTTTCCGGAAGGGCAGAAGCGGAAAGGTAGAGGCAGAAAAGTTAAAGTTTAATTTTAGAAAATTTTGATTTTATGATTTCTGATTTATGCATAGATCAATGGTTTAGAGTGGCCCCACATAGATCAACGGATCAGAAGGTTTCAGAAGGGTGGAAGAGGAAATTTAGAAATTGAACTTCGTGAAAATTGGACAATATGACTTCTGATTTCCATGATCCACAGATCAACGTCTAGGGATGAGTCTACAAGTATCCAACGACTAGGAAAAGGCAAAAGCAAAAATGCAGAGGCAGAAAAGTAGAACTTTAACTTGTTAAAATTGGCGAACTCGATTCCGTCTTTCCGGAAAGGTGGAGGTGAAAAGGAGTTGTCAAGGTTGTGTGATCTAACAGTTCAAGTCAGACCTGATCCATATTTGAGATGATCTGAGCCGTCCAACCTCTATTTTTTTTTTTACTGTGAACCATTGGGGAAAATGATAAATATTTTCTTGAAATTTAAACTAAATATTTTTCTTGCTTAAACAGGGAGCTAATAATCATGCTTTTTGTTCTATTTAAATAAACGACACATATCATTAAACTTACAATTAAAAATATGGTGATTAGTTACAGTCACCATTGACAAATTATTGTTGTTCTTTCCAGATCAGATATATATCTCATGATGTTCTCTTTTTCTATTACATATACTATGGTTCACCAAGTTAGGATGGGCGATTGTGAGATCGGCTAAAGGTTGCGGTTTTCAACGGCTGAGATTCATGGCAGATACAGATCTACGGTCTTGAGGAATCTCATTGTTTCAACTTGCATGAATGAAATAAATTTTTCCAATCCGCGGAATTGTTTAAAGGGATACATCTTTCAACAACCAAGATCAAAGGTGGAGTCAAATTGACGATGGGCATGCATTTCGCTGATTCAACATGCCTATGGAAAATAACTTTTGAAATCTGCATAATTGGTTAAAGGGATGCATCTTTCAATGGTTGAGATCTTCTCAGAATTAGATCTACGACGAAGAAAAAATCTGTCGATTTAACAAGAATGGGGAAATGAACTTTTGAAATTTGCAGAATTGGTTGAAGGGTTGCATATTTCAATGGCTGAGATGAAGGTTTGATCTACATCAACAATTGAGGTTGATTTCATGGATTGAATGGGAATAGAAGATGGAATATTTCAAAGCTGTGAAATCTTGTAGACACGGCAGGATCGAGTGGAGGAGATCTTGGCAAATTTATGATCTATGATCACAAATCAATTTCGCAATGAAAAGATGCAGGAAAAATAAGGCAGCGTGTATTTCCATCAGGGAAAGACCTGTGTAATTTGTTTTATTTGTTTTTTTATGAAACCATTAGATCTAACCAGGTGGGTGAATAATAATCCTGGGAATCTCTTGGGTGATGGATAGAGATAGTATAAATAGGGGTGTAGAGCACCATAGTAAAGAATTTTTCCGGGTGAAATAATTTTGGACTATTGTTGTAAAAGAGATACTTCTTTGCTAATACGAAGGATCATTTTGCTGGAACAAAGGGCCTGCGTAGAGATTTAATCAGAATGTGTGCAATGCATACTGTAAAACTATTTCTTCTTGCTTCTGTACATCATACTGTGAGATTTTTCTAAACTCCTGGAACTATTTCCTTGGTCATGAATTTATGTTGTATGTATAAATGTCTGTGTTGATATGGTAATAAATGGTTTTATTATATTAGAGCCTCCTCTAGTATTCTTTCTGTTGTGAATGTGATTATTGTGTTGGTACAACTATCTGCTAGACCTTTATGAGAATTTACAATATATTACTCTGAACTCTAAATTTTCTCCATGTCGAGGGATAGAATAGTTTAGTTTTAGATCTAGATTAGACCTGAATTTATCTTAGGAATTTGCATATGATTCTTAAAACAAAAATATTATAAATGGTGGACTGGGTCCTAACCATTAAAATATTAAAGAACTGAATCTATGGTAGTTGGAACCGTGAACCAGATCGATTCCCCACACCAAATGGTGTCTGATCTAATTGGGATCATTCACCAGGGAGAATCCCTACTGTATGGTACCTTGGATTTTTCCAGACATCAACAAAATTGGCATTAGAAGGAGGGCCTTAGAAATTGCATGAATATTAATGGAAATCCATTTTTCAGAGAAGATTACATTGGAACAACATCAGAAAATACTTTCCCTGAAGATCTTTTTCCTGAATTACAAGTACAAGAATAATAACAAACAGGTTATGGGGAAGAAGAATCAAAACGTTTGTATATTGTCCCATTTGAAGAAGTAGATCTGCTTAGGAAAAATACACGATCCTACGCCAAGAAACTTGGGGGGTTAAAATTTATTCTTGCATTACCTAGAAGGAAAACTTCCAAGAAAGTAGCCTCTTACACTAAGGATTCAATTCTTGTTGAAAATTTGGAAGAACTGGTAGATCTATCCATTCAAGAAATTGTTCATCCTCTGGATCAATTAGATCCAGAATCCCCCATGGTTTTAGTATTCAGTGAGTCTCCATCACAGTATCCACCTCTAATAATGGCTGCTTTTAATCAACTTGCATGGAGAGCAAGAACACCACTCAACCTGGATGCTCCATTCCATGACTTGCCTAAGAACCCAGAAAAAGGTATTACCAAAATTTGATCCAGGAAAGGGTGTTTCTACTGAAGATCACTTACATAATTTTTATCTGGCTTTGAATCTCTTAAATGTTGACCATGAATATGTGGTTTCCAGATTTTTTCAATATACTATTGAAACTAAATTATCTCAATGGTACCTTAGACTCCAAGCTAATTCAATAGTAAATTGGGATTGTTTTCAAAAGGCATTCTTAGGGAAATTTGGCAACCCGAAAACTGTAGCCACTCTCATGAAAGAACTACTATCTATGAGAATGGAAAAGAAAGAAAAGGTCCAAGAATTAAATCAGATACTCACCACTTTACTAAATAAATTGAGTGCTGCAACAAAACTAGCTAAAGAGTCTCTAATAGAATATTATACTACAAGACTTGATCCACCAATAGAAATGTTTGTGAAAAGGTCTGGTAAAGCCACATGGGTAGAAAATATGAAGAGGCCAAGAAAGTAGAGGCAGATCTGGATAGTATAGCAAAGCATTCTCCAAAACCTAAATTAAAACATACCACAAGAAAAAGGCCTTTTCTATTAACTAAGCCCAAAGAAGAACTCTCTAATGAACTAGAAAGTGTTGTGAAAATGGTGCAGAAATTGTCAAACAAAATAGTAGACATCGAAAAGAATAAGGGAACTAGTTTGTATAGCTTGAATTTTCTCAAAAGGTTCATCTTCCCTAAACCACAAAGTAGGTTCCCAATCCCATAACACCATAGTGGTTTCTTCGTTTGTTTGTTCTGGCTCATTAGTTTGTGTTTTATCTTCTTTAGGATCTTCTAAAGCATATATGGATAGTATAGAAAAGCATTCTCCAAAACCTGAATTGAAACATACCACAAGACAAAGGCCTTCGCTATTAAATAAGCCCAAAGAAGAACGCTTTAATGAACTAGAAAGTGTGGTGAAAATGGTGCAAAAATTGTCAAACAAAATAGTAGACATGGAAAAGGATAAGGGAACTAGTTCATATAGAAATCCATTCAACCATTATTACAAAAAAAGGGAAGAGATTGGAAAATCACAACCACCTGCGCATAACTCTTCTATTCTAAATTGTAATGAAGTAGGCATGGATCACTTCTGCACTTTTCACCAAGAACCTCATCCTGAGAAACGTTTTCCACAATGGATCAATTCAATGAATCTAGTTATGAACCAATGGTTAGATACCCATCTAGAAGATCCCAAAGAAGAGAAAACCCAAACTAATGACCCAGAACAAAAACACGAAGAAACCACTATGGTATTATGGGATTGGGCACATACTTTGGGGTTTAAGGAAGATGAACCTTTTGAGGAAATTCAAGTGTCATCAGTAAATGTCATGACTAGAAGTAAAGGCCCAATAATGGATGAAATTTTGTCACCACCTAAGATAAAGAATTTTAAATAAAATATGAAGAAAATTCTTAGTACTAGTTAAAAAGCACCTAAGACTAATCCAGTAAATATGAAAGAGGCAATCCTAGTAGTTAACAAACCAATGAAGACAACAATTGATAAACCTGTAGAAACATTGGAAAATAAAGAAGAGAATCCTAAAGAACAGGGAATGGGGTATGATATCATAGAAGACATTAAGAAAACGAAGGCAAACATTTCCCTATTTGAACTATGTAATTTTCCTTAGCAAAGGAGGAAACTTGTGGAAAATTTTGATCCACAACCTAGCAGTGTCCTAGAGGAAATATAATCTAATGATGAAGTAAATGATGCAAGCATTGGGGGAAAGTCTAAATCTCATACTTTACCTTTTCTGTTATCATTTGAGATTTTTAATCATAATGTACATAACTGTTTGGTAGATTCTGGGGCTTCATCAAATTTCATGCCACTTTTAGTGTGTAAAAGGATTAATGGCCAACCTATACCATCCCCATCTCAGATAATTCAACTAGATAGATCTGTTGTTAAAGTCATAGGGGAAATGAAATATTTTTTGATTCGTTTGTATGTAGATCCCAGAAATTGTCAGTTTATAGATATTATGGTAATGGATATACCAGAAGCATATGGACTAATTTTAAGTAGAGACTGATCAATGAAACTAAATGGTTACTTTGCAACTGATTCGTCTCACATGTGGCTTTCATTAAAAAATGTTCAAAACCAAATTAAAATACTGAGAGAACCACACATGAAATATAATGTAACTCAGTTAGAAGGAAAAAATGAACCTATGAAATTCTCATCTTCAGTCTTGGGAAATTACTATTTGGAACTCAAACTAGGGAGATACCAGGATTGTTGCCCTCTTTATCTTCCTTGTCTCGACCCAAAATTCAACAACAACACAATACTAGCAAGACATCACAAGACATTGGCCTGACAGAGCAAGCTCAGTTGGAAACTCCCGCGAGGAAGGTGCAGTCTCACCCGAGATATCTTAATGGGTAACTTCTAGAACCATGTTTTCATAGTTGGTGAGGGATTATAGTCCCTCGGCGCATGGACAAGATGCTCGACAAAGACGATGGGATTGATTCCTTCACTCTATGACAGCGAAATGACTATGTGCCACAGTCCATTCTTTAACAATTGGCACAACCATGCGATGCAGGCGATTCCTTATACTTGACAGGCAATGCACGACTTATATTTATACTTACCAAATTAACCATGAAGTCATACACAATAGTTCAACAATAATCTTAAAAATTAATTCATTCATACGGTTACATACATTCAACAACAACTATAGCTGTAATAATGTAAGATAAGAAAACATTCACATAAACATTCACCATTCAACAACATTCATCCATATAACACAAGAAATAACATGGAAACCCATCTGGGAAAAACAACCAAGGTGCTCTTCATCTAGCATAAGAAATATAGGTAGCACCTTGCACCCTGCACCTTGTAGACTGCTCTTAATATATGTATTTCTGAATCGATCTTCTTGCTCTCATGCTCTCTAGTTTATTCCTTCTATCTACTCCTATTGATCTGCACACAACCTAGATCGACTCTTCTACTTTACTAGCAGTCTGCATACACAGCTGCAAGATCTATGGCTCAACAACCTTCTACTTATACCATAATATCCTCTGAGTCAAATATTGAATCTAACTAAATGCAATCTTATCCAATCTAATAGAATCCAACTAAACCCTTATACAGCGGCGGGTTGCTTCTATTTATAGCATTTTACAGACCATGCAGGGTCGACTAATTACTACTCAATTATTACAGACTCAAGTAGCTACAAAATATATATGTTACATTAAATGTCAGCCCATACCTAGCCGCAAAATTCCTGCATGCATTAACCATAGCCTTAACTAGCCATGGAAACGTCCTTCAGCTTATACTAGTCATAACTAGCCGCAAAACGGTCCTTCTATCTTTTGCTCGTTCATCCTTCTGCATTCTTCCTTGAATTCCACCTATCTAGCATTAAATCTTCTACCTACCTCTTCCATCGAGTCTGGATGTTCTTTTTTTCATCGCAAAAACTTTGTCATGGCTTCCTCTACTCTACGATTCCTTTCCTTCATTATCCTCCCTTTCTCCGCCGCACACATGTTTTACCTTTCTATGTCGGTTCATTTGCTTCCTTCTTGACTTGCTTCTCCCTTGTCACGCACACAGTTTTCTTTCTTTTCCTACACGTCAGATTCTTCCTTGTCGACTTTTCTTGTCCCAACAAGCCCCTAACACTCACATGTGGCTCGTCCCGAGCCACTAAGAAAAAATGGAAATCTTCGCAAAGATGTGATTGTTCACGAATTAAGCCTCCAGCTCGAGCTCTATCCCAGGATGCGTGGGAGGACCAACCTTGTCCTTAAATTCCTTCACAATCTGTTGCACTCTAGCAACTTTTGTTGTTACTTACTCCGCCTGTGTGGCCAATTTCTCCACTCAATCAAAACTGATATGTTTTGATGGTCCTACTTCTAGCGAATGCATCATATGTTGAAGTTTCTGTTACACAGGATAAATAAGGCCTATGATTTGCACTACTTTCGACTAGTGTGTCTCTACTTCTGCTTCCCTAGTCGGCTCTTGGTCACATAGAGCTTGGACTTCCTGCTACAGTTGCTTGATCTCTGCCATATTCATAACCTTTTTATGAAATGAAAACTTCTACATCTCTGCCTTTGTCATGCTAATTTTATCGTCAGCTTGCCGCGCACTTTCCCTTATCTTTTCTCCAGTCACATCTTCCAGAAGCGCTTCCCATATCGTGGAAATGACTTCTACTGCTTTAGCATAGAGTTTTTCTCCTTTGCTTATCTTTCTAGCATCCTTAGATGCTGCTCTGGTTCTCTCTTCGAGTACCTTAGAAGGTGTGCTCTGTACCTTCCTAGCCGAAAGTTCCTCAACCTGCTTCTTTAGCTCTAATGCAATCTGCGACAGCCGGGAAATCTTAGGAGCTGAATCTTCATCTCCGTGGCCCTCTTTTGGTGGGAAGTCTACAACCGCTCCCTTAATCTCTTTAGCTAGTGCAATGTGCTTGTTCTCACGTGCCTCGATTTATTGCTCTTTTTTTTTCAGGAGGGCCTTGCAATGCTTGGCCTTCCTTTGTTATGTCGTTGGCTAAGATGGCACAACATTCTCCTGAAGCCGAATTTCAGCTGTGGCTTCCTATTGTAGGTCATAGAATTCACCCAATGAGAGCTTGGAGAAATCGATTTGTAGTGTTGCAAATTATTGGACAACATCATCGAATGCACTCATCGTCGTTCCTGTCTCCATTGTATGCCCGTGGATTTTTACTTTGATTGGCGACACCAGTTCTGGTGTAACTAAAGGGATGTTGGGATCCACACCATATGTTTTAGCCTCGATAGTGGTTTTGATGTCATTAATGTCGTCAATGAGCTTATTGAGGTGCTCTGCAACTTGACCAACCACATTTTCCCGCTGTGTGTTCAGAACCTCAAGTATTTTCTTGGTGACCTCATCTAAAACGTCTTGTAGTGCATGAACATCATCATTTGTTAATGTATCCATGTTAGACGTTTTGCTAGCCTTCCTCTTTTTTTGTAGTGGCCCACGCTGTTGCTGCTGTTATTTTCGGCGGTTGCGAATCTGCTCATTAGTAGGAGTATGTTCTTCATCGCTTCGATGCGAGCCAATATCACCTCTTTTATCATATTTTTCTTCATGCAACTGATTGTATTGACCATCACCTCCATTGTTTCCTTGGCCATTATCTTGGCCATTTCCAGCATTGTCTCCTATGCTAGTGTTTCCACCTTGGTTAGCTGGTTGGTCTTCTTGGTTTTCTCCTTTAGACGACGGCTCTACCAGTGGGCTACACAATTCTTCAGGCCACTTCGTGACAATGGTGGCCACATCATCATCAGTGATCATGAACCCTTCTTGGTGCACTTGCTTGGTCAGGTCGTTCTTTGGATCCAAATTCATGTTATGTGCACCCTCCTAGAAATTAATGAAGGTTGCTTACCTATGCACCATTGCAGCCTAGACTCGGTGGGATCCCCTGATAACATTGCGCAGTGCCTTGGCATGTAGAAAAAACTCGATGTTATTATCTGTCTGGTGGATCTTGTTTTTCTTGTCCGCCCACAAATTCTGGTAATTTGCACCTTGGAAAGGTAGTGGGACATCCATTGGCTCATATTCTGGTGGGTTGGCCCAAGAGGTGAACGAGATGAGGATGAGAAGCCAAGAGTAATGAAATTTGTACTTAGGATCCTCCTATGCCTATGCTGCATTGTCAAACAATTCATTTAGTAAGAATTGTTTCTAGTTGAAATTCACACCTTGTGCGCATTTCTTAGCAATCTCTACTGCTCCAGCAGTGCACTCATTCGGCCTCATCTTATGTAATATATTGAACGAAAAAAGCCTTGAGGCGAACCACACATATATGTCTTCAATAAGGGGAATAAAGAATCCCCTACCCACACACTATAGATTATACTTCTTCTTCATCTTGGTGGTATCCCTGCCCTGGTGCAAATATGACGTGGGATCGTGTCCTTTCTTCAGCAGTCTTTTGATCTACGAGATAAGCTCAGCATTGACCGTGTATGGTCGATCGAGCCATATGCACCCTTTATGGAAACATACCAGGAGTTGTTTCACATATGTGTTGGACTGTAGGATATGGCCAAAATGGGGCATGAACAACAAGTTTGTCAATCCTGCTTGGTCGGCTCTAGTATCCCACTTCATTGGCTTGAGAACTTTGGGCCCAGTCGGCTCGACCGGAATCATGACCATGTAGTTCTTTCCTTCCAAACCCAACTGCAAGCAAGTGTCATAATCCTCAAATCCCTACAATGCGAGCTTTTTCATGATGTCCATTACCAAGGGTACTCAGTCAGGGTTCCAGGATGCTACAAAAATTGTGCGCACTTTCATGGGAAGCATCACTGGCTTCGCCTCGTCTCTCCCACGGGGTCTTCACTTAGTGAAACCATTCCATAGCACATTTTTTCATGGCATATGAAACAATACCCCTATTTTAAAAAACTATTGGAAAATACCTCTCAAAATCATCTTTTTTAACCCCCTCGCAATATGCCTTCCCAATTTAAAAAAAACTCCTATTTTCAGTATATATTGCATGTATCCATTTTTTCATTTACATTTTTTATACCCCTTTATATTTCTACCTAGTATATTGACATGATACCCCACATGCATTCTACAATGCACCTTTTTTCTTTCGATGTATATTGTAGATGCACATTACTTCACTCATAGAGATCACATTCATTTCCTAAATTAACACTAGTTTGTCATTTTTTTCCAAGTGCCTGCACAAAATCAAAGCTTAAGGCAAAAACATACAGTGTGAAAAAGTTCAAATCAAAGTGCTAGCTAGGGATAACAAGTGAATGACCTCTGACATGATTAACATTGATAGTGTGTTAACTTCATATACAACAAATAGATTTTTTCCCAGGTGCCTGAAAAAGATCAGAGGTTAAGACGAAAACATACAATGTTGTGTTTAAAATTTTGTAACATTGCATATAGAGTGCACCCCTATCAGGACATTATTCAATGGTCACATACTCATCATGTCTCACATAAATAATCCAAAGTTTAAAATGATTAACATTTGACGAGGATGGACATTCAAAAACCCATTGGAAACAATTAAAGACTTGTATTGGCAGCGTCTTCTAAAATGTATTTTTCAGAAGTTATTTCAGTAAATTCACATTCCAAATATGCTAAAACTCTTCACAAGTTATGTTATAGTTGGGTTCTTGACCAAGTCTTGGCTAACTTTGAAATCTTGATGCCATAATGATTTTTAGGTTACCTCGATAAACAAGATACTGTCTATTTATTACTTCAACTGCTAGCCACATACAATTCCACATAAAATGTAGGTAAAGTGATATATGGCCAAATACTAAACCAGATGAGGGATTGGATGCTTAATGTAGAATCCAACCAAAATCAATATCCATGATCTTAAAAAAACACATTTATTGTCAATTGCATCTAGCTCAAGGAGTTGTGAGAGTATTATCCTCCCCACCCAAGATCTATTTCCTCAAGTGACATGTTGAGCTCTTAATGAGTGTATTGTTCTATTGGCCTTGAGCCCTGAAGAATCTAGTTCACCCTGCGTACCATCGTCCGAATGAGAAGTACCTAGTGGGTTTCCCTAGGGATATGTATTACACGGAACAAAAAATAAATGCCTTTACTGTATGTCATGTGGTCTCTCTATGAGGAATTTCTTACAATGGCTCTCAGGCTCTTTAGTGGTAGAAAAAGGTCTGAATTTTCTCATAGTTTGCAAGGTTGTTGAGACTTGAAGAGTCAATCTGCAAGATGTGTAATGAAGGCATAGAAAAGTGATACGATACGGATATAATTGACCAAGTAATATCCATTTGACAAACAAAAATTTTCATTTTCTATTGAGAGTCAAGACTGTCTTAACTTAAAACAAAGAACTAGATCCTTAATAGGCTACCATGCCCTAGCTTCTAGAACTGGCAGTCTATTTTTCGCTAAATCCTACTCCAGCATTTGCACAAGCTACAAATGAAGCTGCCATTGCGTATTTCAAAGGAATAAATATTTGTGGTTGCTGTTAATGTTACCATGTAGTTATGTGAGACCACAATCACTAGTCCACAATGCACACAATTCAGGAAAACAAGGTCTTGCATCATAGTATAAAGTGACCCTAAATAATACAACAATTGTAAAATGAACTTTTACGTGATCATGCCCTTTATTGTAAAATTAAGTTTTACGTGATCATGCCCTTTTGGAAACATGACCCCGGTTTACTATCATGACCTTAAATCATTAAATCCCTCATGCATTATTTATTTTTTAATCTTGATATAAAGAACTAAACCTTAAGTTTCATTGGGTAATTCAAGTGGTTAAGCTTTGAGCTTCATGCAAGAGGTCTTGTGGTCTATCTTTCATACTAGTCATCTTTGTCATATTCCTCACTCTATGTCCCTATAGGGTTAAGTACCATAATTAGCATTGACATGTTTATAGTGGGTACTATCTGCAAAATGTGAGAAAGTGTCCAAGAATTACCATCTGCAAAATGAGAGGAATTACTCCAAAGTTTTCCAACAATTTCTTCGTTGAGAAAAAGATAAGCTCAACCAAAATTGACATTATCAAAATCATTACAAATTCGCAAAGGGAAAATAACAAATTTCTAACTTAAACATGGTATGAAGATTTACAAACATAAAAGGAAATTTCCATTTTCACATGGATGTAAAACAAACAAATTACATGTAAAGCTTTCATTAAGAAAAATACTTTGTATAGAAAGGCGCAAGAGCTCTATAACATGATACAAGTTAAATCAATTTTCCAATTGAACCATGAATCACTCTCCATCCACCAAGATTCAATTCTCACTAATTTTCTCTTTTGATAGAGACAAAAGTCAATCCATCCTTCATAAAAAATCAGTTCTTTAACAAGCTTAAAACCCTTATACTTCATTTCCTCCTCAATCTTGATCGTAGGAATCCATTCAATTTATAACTTAACAATAAATAACAAAACCAATGTGTCACATACCCCAATTTTGTAAAATTATGTAAATTGTTTTAATTATATTCCTGAGACATTATGTTAACTTTAATGCTAAGTAGGAACTGATGACTCAGCAGAGTCAACATAATTGGAATGTAATTCAGAATATTTTATTATTAACAAAAAAATTGTGGAGACAACAACATCGGAGAGCTGTTAAAAAGAGGTTACTGGTCAAACTGGTGGATGGAACTAGGTGGAAGGCAAAAGACAAGTGGCATCATCCTCAAACACTTCCTAAGTTGCAGGTGGAAACTTCCCTATATTTGGGGTCATGATCCCCCAAGAAAGTGGGATCAGAGCCAGTGGCTCATTAAATGAAAACTAACCCAAAAAAGACCTAGGCAATCTTTTAAAAGTACCCAATGAAGAGAGCTAAGGCTGCTAAGATATTTTCCAGAGAGAACTCATTCAGGTGAATGATATTCAGGAAATTCATTGAGGGAAAAGGGAAAAACAGTAAGGAAGTTGTTCTGAGAGGATTGCTGCAGTAACTTGGTTTATTACAGCTTGTTAGATGGGAGAACTTACTGATAAGTTCTGGATTAATACTGAGTTTGAAGACTGGTATCTGAATTTGCTGCACCTAGTTCCAGCCAGGGAGACTAGAGAAAGCTCGGGGGTCCTGAGGAGTCGCTGTTTGAGTGCTCTCCAGGAGTTGGTAGGGAGGAACGGCCTCCCATTGTTGTTGTTGTCCACAGCTTAAACAGGTTCTAACACTTGACTGTTTATGTTTTTAGTAGCTGTGAATGCTTGAATGTTACGTTGTAGTTATGATAAAAGGCTTTACTGGTTTAGTAATGTAAATGTTATTAGATAGCAATAATAGAAACTGTTGATGAAGAATAAAGACCCACAGTGTTTTTCTACATCTGGGTTTTACCAGATCATACTCCAGCACAAGGGTAAATTTAAATAAGGATAGCATGATGATATTGCAGAGTAGTAGTTTCTTTATCTATCCTTCAGAAAAGATATTTCATTGATAGTTGTAAGAGTCTTAGTTAAAAAAATTATTTCCTTATACTGTATCTTACTTTCAGTAATTTTATAGTGTAAAGAGTAAGTAGTAGATTTTAGACTAAATTTATTTCCTGTTTTACCATACAGTTCCTTTCTTCCAAATCAGAATAATTTCACTACTATATGTCTAATAATAAACTGAAATTAGGAGTAGTTTTCTAATGATTAGATACTACTGACAAATCAATATGGTCTAGATTTTATGAATGTTTTGTGATATATTCATTTCATTATTTTTCTTTCTTTTATGAGGAACTGAGCTTGAACAAGTTCCAGAGCTGATAATCCTTTTATTTAGAATATGAGCAAAAGTTAATATTTGAGTTTATAAGTTAAAACTCTATATAGAGTTAATTACATTCTGGATATATATATAAATAAACAACATAACTAAGAAAACAATTTAATTTATGGCATAACTTATACAAGAGTTAATTAACAAGTACTATTCTTTTAATATACTTATGAAAATAAACTAAGGATATTAATATAAAGACTGTAGAAATCACAGAGAGATAATACAGACACTATAATAATGATGAGGTACTTTATTTATGCAGTATAGAAATATTATTACTATTATATAAAGCAGTATTCTTGTTATCATAAGTATATTCCAGAACTATTTATACTGTCTAAGAATTCAAGAAAATTGATAGTTCTTACTACTACGGTAAAACAAAAGATATAAAAAACCCTATATCATTTAACGGGTATAAACTAAACATTTATAATTACAAATTCTTATTAACAAGAGAATTAAATTATAAATCAGGTATATAAACCCTAATAATAATATTATCTTTAAACAATAATAATTCAAATGCATTTTGTGCAGGAAGAAAATAATAGAAGTACAAGATACTCGTTTATCGAGTTTCTTTACATATTATAAATATAACTAATAACCCTAACATTACGAAAGCACCTTTTTCAACTCTGTAATAATTTTAAAATGAAAGGAACAGAGTTATTTCTTCTTCACTTTCAAATAGGGTTAAACCCTATAAAATCAAATTTATACAAGTAAAACAATAAACGATGGAGCAAACAGTATTTATAACTTATATAATAACTGAGGGTAAAAACCCTATCCATCCAAAATAATACAAATAAAACCCAGTCTTGGTTAATAACCCATGGCCATAATAAGAAAATTACACATGAAGGCTCACAGCCTGTTCATTACTTTAAACACAGATTTTTTTAAATCAAAACATAATTTACAATCACGGCCGAAGCCGGAGAGCTCTGCAATAGAGCTAGGGACTTAACCCAACGATGTTTAACAATGATCAAACAACCAAATTAATTGAAAACATTGAGGGATTAACATGCCACAATGACCAATCCCTCTTTACCCCATAAGGGTTTACACAAGGTGGATGAGCCATGGAGAAACCAGGGCTTACCGTGGCCCTTATCGCCACAACCCTGTACTCCATGTGCTGACTGAGAAAGGAGGTAGATCGGATCTGGAAAATAAACATTCCTTCCACTATTAAATTTATATGAAAAGAAACGAATTGAATATACAAGAAATGGGTATTCTTCTTAAAATAAAAGGAAGCATTTCTTACCTTAGCAACTGAAAAGTTAGAACAGCAATGTAGCGACCAGCATGAGTCCAACACGAGCAAGAAGGCTGCCCTTCGATGGAAAAAGAGACGGTGTTATTCATATACTTAACAACCACTGACAGCAGAGAACCTAAGCTATTTAGTGGATAGAATAAACCCTATAGCCAGCTGTGATACTATTCTCCTTTACAAAATAATACTCAGTATATAGTGTTATCAAGACACGATATTCCAAACGAAGGAACCACTGCAGTAGCAGTAAACTGAAGGAGAAATGGCGAGGACTGTTACATTCAAGGGTTTAAAGCTTAATCTATTAAGGCAGCTGAGTAAGTATAGCGAAGAGAAGCACTAAGAAACGGCCTCCACATGGGTACAATAGCACAAACGAAGCAGAGAGAACAAGCCTAATACAATCGCAGTATTTCACAGGTGACAGAGCGATGGAGCAGCCGGTTTTCTTCATAGAGGACGAACTAGAGCCCGAAGGAAAAGGAGAATAATAAGATTAGGTCTTGGAGAAGACTCATTTTAACCCTGAAATGCATGGCCCAGACGTAGCCACGTCGCCATGTAAATATTATTGCCACAGTGGGTTGTTCTCTATAGTTCGTGGAGCTAATCATATGGAGAAATCGTTGACATTCGTTCGGCCATCTCCAAGGTATACCTTAGTCCGACCAAGTCAACCTATAATTGAAACATTATAACCAAGCATTGTTAATACATAAATCTATCATTGGAACTCACCACCGCTGCAAGATTTAACAAATCGTTACATTATGTTATAATACATTGTCACCCGTATTATATTATCATCCCTTATGATGCAATCAAACGATAACCCTAAGTTCATCGTTGTACATCCAATCAAATGGTAAAGGATCTTGTAACATGTTGTGGTATGTGTTAAACCTTTGATTTGAGAACACTTTAAGAACAGTAATCATCCTGAGTTCAAGAAAAAGGAGTTTGTACCCCAGAAGAATTTCAGGAATAATAAGAACAGAAATCATTCTAATGGTAAGAACTTCCAGGGAAACAGAAATGGTGCTCCTAATAATTTCAATAATTCCAATAACTTCAAGGGCAAGGAAGCTTCAAACAATCATGGAAATTTCACTAAGAATTTCGAACGAAAGGAGCCTGTTAAGTGATGGGAGTGCAATGGCCCGTACTATGCTTCGGTCTGCCCAAACTGGAAAAAGCCAAACAACAATATTCATACTATGCAGGATGAAATGACTGTTGGATAATTTGCAAGGACTATGTCCTGAATCAATGCAGCGTTGGAGAATCGCCAAGTTGATTATCAGACTTCCATGGAGGAAGTAGAAGGTATGGTTTACCAAACCCTTGTAACTATTTTAATAGATCCAGGAGCTAGTATTAGTTACATTTCACCTTAGATAATAGAAAAGTGTAAATTGACTGTTGAAAAGTTTGATAGCTCCTGGTTAGTTCAATTAGCCACTGGGGCAAAAAGGAAAGTAACCTGCTATGTGAAAGAATGTGCTTTAGTTATGAATGGTTTTAAAACTACTGTTAAGATAAATCTTTTGCCACTTGGCTCGTATGATTTACTGATTGGTATGGATTGGTTAGAGCAGCATAAGGTAGTTTTAAACTGTTTTGATAAAACCTTTACGTGTGTAGATAATAACGAACAGTCAGTAACAGTTAAAGGTATTCCTAGGAAAACTATAATCAGGTATATTTCTGCCTTACAACTTAAAAGAGCAGTCAGGAAAGGGTGCAAAGCCTATGCTGTAGCTATTACAGATGAGGCAAGTAAATCTGGAAAAGATAAAATAAAAATAGAGGATATTCCTCTGTTAAACGAATTTACTGATGTTTTTCCAGAGGAAATTCCAGGATTACCTCCCAGGAGGGAACTGGATTTCACTATTGAGCTATTTCCCCACATAGATGATCTGTTTAATCAGCTGCGTGGAGCTACGGTGTTCTCAAATATAGACGTGAGATTAGGATATCATCAGGTAAGAATTAAAGATGAGGACATTTTCAAGACAACCTTCAGAACAAGGTATGGACATTACAAATTTGTCGTAATGCCATTTGGACTTACTAATGCCCCAGCTGTCTTTATGTGCCTGATGAATAATATAATGCATAAATACTTAGATAAATTTGTTGTCGTATTTATCGATGACATTTTAATTTATTCTAAAAATGAAGTGGAACATAAGGAACACTTATGGATAGTTTTACAAGAGTTGCGAGAGAAAAATATCTTTGCGAAGTTCAGTAAGTGTGATTTCCTTAAGGATGAAATCCAGTACTTAGGTCACGTAGTGACTAAGGAAGGGATTTCAGTGGATCTTGAAAAGATTCGGGCAATCGAATATTGGCCAGTACCAAAAGACGTAACCGATGTTAGGTCCTTCATGGGAATTACTGGTTACTATCGGAGATTCATCGAAGGCTTTTCAAAAATAGCTAATCTAATCACTTCTTTGCAAAAGAAAGAAAAGAAATTTGATTGGAACTTAAAATGTGAAGAAAGTTTTAAGAAATTAAAAACCTTTTTAACAACTGTGCCTATTCTAAGAATAGCAGATCCTAATAAGGATTTCGTGGTTTGCACCGATGCTTGTAATGATGGTTTAGGCGGTGTGCTGACTCAAGATGGGCATGTCATTGCCTATGAGTCCAGGAAGTTAAAGATCCACAAAAATAATTATGCCACTTATGATTTAGAACTTGCTGCTGTTATTCATGCCTTAAAAATGTGGCAACACCACTTAATAGGCAGAAAGTTTACTTTAATGATTGATAATAAGGGTCTGAAATACCTTTTAGATCAGCCCAACTTAAATGCAAGACAAGCAAGGTGGTTGGCCTTCTTGAGTGAGTATGATTTTGAAATTAAACACATAAAAGGAAAAGAAAATAAGGTGGCTGATGCTTTGAGCAGAAATGCAAGGTTGAACTTTACAGCAGCAATCAGCACTTATGTTTCTGATTTAAATGAATAGCTTACTGAAGGGATAAAATTGGATGAAATTTATCAAAAGTTACAAGTTACAGCTAAAGAAGAACCTACAGAAATTTTAATAAAAGGTTATAGTCTAAATAAAGATGGATTTTTATTGTTTAAAGACAAATTGTATGTGCCTAATGTGCCCAAGGTTAAGTTTCTGATTCTGGATGAAGTTCATAAAACACCTTACTCAGGGCATCCAGGCTACCAAAAGACTGTCACCATGTTAAGAAAAGAATATTTCTGGCCTAATATGAAATCCGAAGTAGCTGAGTATATAGCTAGATGTTTGGACTATCAACAAGTGAAAACTGAACACTAGCATCCATCCGGTTTACTGCAGCCTTTGCCTATTCCTAGTTGGAAATGGGAAATAATCAACTTAGATTTTATTACTAGATTACCCAAAAATCAGAATCAGAATGATTCAATTATGGTAGTGGTACATAAATTAAGTAAAGAAGCACATTTCATTCCTGTTAAAACTACTTACAAGGCTGCAAACATAGCTGACATATTCTTAAAGCATATTTTTCGGCTACATGGTGTATCGAAGGTTATCATTTCAGACAGGGATCCTAAATTCACAGGTAATTTCTGGAAATCCTTGTTTAAGGGATTGAATACAACACTGAATTTCAACACCTCTTTCCATCCCCAGATGGACGGACAGACTGAAAGAGTGAATCAGGTGCTGGAATATCTGTTAAGAATGTATGTTAAGGATCAACCAGGTAAGTGGGAAGACTACTTGCATTTGGCAGAGTTTGCATACAATAACAACTATCAGTCATCAGCTAAGTTCAGTCCTTTTGAAATTCTGTATGGGCATAAATGAAACACACCTATCTCCTGGAATAATCCAGTAGATAGATTAGTGTTAGGACCAGAATTATTGAAGGAAATGGAACAGATTGTAAAACAAGTGCAGGAAAATTTAAAGGTGGCACAGGATTGGCAAAAGAGCCAAGCATATTTAAAAAGAAATCCCAAAGAGTTCCAGGTGGGTGAGCACATGTTTATAAAGGTAATACCAAAGAAAAGCTCTCTAAGACTGGGGAGTTGTGCAAAGCTAGCACCATGTTACTGTGGTCCGTTTGAAATTTTATCTAGAATTGGTCAAGTTGCATATCAGCTAGCGTTACCACCTAATTTGAAAGTGCATAATGTTTTTCATATTTCTGTTATGAAAAAGTATGTTCATGATGCTACTCATGTGATTGATTGGAATGTTGTACAGGTGGAATTAGAAGGAGAAGTTCTGGTGGAGTCGGATTGTATCCTCGAGAGGAGGGAAATTACTCTGCGGAACCGCACAATTGACAGTTGAAGGTGCAATGTAAGCACCTTATTCCTGAAGAAGCTACCTGGGAACTGGAAAGTAAGATACGGGAAGCATACCCAAATATGTTCCAGGAGGTTGTAGAGGATGAAGAACAAGTAACATCGAGGACGATGTTACATTTTAACGGGGTGTGTATGTCACATACCCCAATTTTGTAAAATTTTGTAAATTGTTTTAATTATATTCCTGAGACATTATGTTAAATTTAATGCTAAGTAGGAACTGATGACTCAGCAGAGTCAACAGAATTGGAATGTAATTCAGAATAAATTTTATTATTAACAAATAAATTGTGGAGACAACAGCATGGGAGAGCTGTTAAAAAGAGGTTACTGGTCAAACTGGTGGATGGAACTAGGTGGAAGGAAAAAGACAAGTGGCAGCATCCTCAAACACTTCCTAAGTTGTAGGTGGAAACTTCCCTATATTTGGGGTCATGATCCCCCAAGAAAGTGGGATCAGAGTAGGTGGCTCATTAAATGACAACTAACCCAAAAAGACCTAAGCAATCTTTTAAAAGTACCCAATGAAGAGAGCTAAGGCTGCTTAGATATTTTCCAGAGAGAATTCATTCAGATGAATGATATTCAGGAAATTCATTGAGGGAAAAGGGAAAAACAGTAAGGAAGTTGTTCTGAGAGGATTGCTGCAGTAACTTGGTTTATTACAGCTTGTTAGCTGGGAGAACTTACTGATAAGTTCTGGATTAATACTGAGTTTGAAGACTGGTATCTGAATTTGCTGCACCTAGTTCCAGCCAGGGAGACTAGAGCAAGCTCGGGGGTCCTGAGGAGTCGCTGTTTGAGTGCTCTCCAGGAGTTGGTAGGGAGAAACAACCTCCCATTGGTGTTGTTTTCCACAGCTTAAACAGGTTCTAACACTTGACTGTTTATGTTTTTAGTAGCTGTGAATGCTTGAATGTTACGTTGTAGTTATGATAAAAGGCTTTACTAGTTTAGTAATGTAAATGTTCTTAGATAGCAATAATAGAAACTGTTGATGAAGAATAAACACCGACAGTGTTTTTCCACATCTGGGTTTTACCAGATCGTACTCCAGCACAAGGGTAAATTTAAATAAGGATAGCATGATGATATTGCAGAGTAGTAGTTTCTTTATCTATCCTTCAGAAAAGATATTTCATTGACAATTGTAAGAGTCTTAGTTAAAAAAATTATTTTCTTGTACTGTATCTTACTTTCAGTAATTTTATAGTGTAAAGAGTAAGTAGTATATTTTAGACTAAATTTATTTCCTGTTTTACAATACAGTTCCTTTCTTCCAAATCAGAATAATTTCACTACTATATGTCTAATAATAAACTGAAATTAGGAGTCGTTTTCTAATGATTAGATACTATTGACAAATCAATATGGTCTAGATTTTATGAATGTTTTGTGATATATTCATTTCATTATTTTTCTTTCTTTTATGAGGAACTGAGCTCGAACAAGTTCCAGAGCTGATAATCTTTTTATTTAGAATATGAGCAAAAGTTAATATTTGAGTTTATAAGTTAAAACTCTGTATAGAATTAATTACATTCTGAATATATATATAAATAAAAACATAACTAAGAAAAAAATTTAATTTATGGCATAACTTATACAAGAGTTAATTAACAAGTACTATTCTTTTAATATACTTATGAAAATAAACTAAGGATATTAATATAAAGACTGTAGAAATCACAGAGAGATAATACAGACACTATAATAATGATGAGGTACTTTATTTATGCACTATAGAAATATTATTACTATTATATAAAGTAGTATTATTGTTATCATAAGTATATTCCAGAACTATTTATACTGTCTGAGAATTCAAGAAAACTGACAGTTCTTACTACTACGGTAAAACAAAAGATATAAAAAACCCTATATCATTTAACGGGTATAAACTAAACATTTATAATTACAAATTCTTATTAACAAGAGAATTAAATTATAAATCAGGTATATAAACCCTAATAATAATATTATCTTTAAACAATAATAATTCAAATGCATTTTGTGCAGGAAGAAAATAATAGAAGTACAAGATACTCGTTTATCGAGTTTCTTTACATATTATAAATATAACTAATAACCCTAACATTACGAAAGCACCTTTTTCAACTCTGTAATAATTTTAAAATGAAAGGAACAGAGTTATTTCTTCTTCACTATCAAATAGGGTTAAACCCTATAAAATCAAATTTATACAAGTAAAACAATAAACGATGGAGCAAACAGTATTTATAACTTATATAATAACTGAGGGTAAAAAACCTATCCATCCAAAATAATACAAATAAAACCCAGTCTTGGTTAATAACCCACGGCCGTAATAAGAAAATTACACATGAAGGCTCACAGTCTGTTCATTACTTTAAACACAGATTTTTTTAAATCAAAACATAATTTCCAGTCACGGTCGAAGCTCGAGAGCTCTGCAATAGAGCTAGGGACTTAACCCAACGATGTTTAAAAATGATCAAACAACCAAATTAATCGAAAACATTGAGGGATTAACAGGCCGCAATGACCAATCCCTCTTTACCCCATAAGGGTTTACACAAGGTGGATGAGCCATGGAGAAACCAGGGCTTACCATGGCCCTTATCGCCGCAACTCTGTACTCCATGCGCTGACTGAGAAAGGAGGCAGACCGTATCTGCAAAATAAACATTCCTTCGACTATTAAATTTATATGAAAAGCAACGAATTGAATATACAAGAAATGGGTATTATCCTTAAAATAAAAAGAAGCATTTCTTACCTTAGCAACTGAAAAGTTAGAACAGCAATGTAGCGACCAGCATGAGTCCAACATGAGCAAGAAGGCTTCCCTTCGATGGCAAAAGAGACGGCGTTATTCATATACTTAACAACCACTGACAGCAGAGAACCTAAGCTATTTAGTGGACAGAATAAACCCTATAGCCAACTGTGATACTATTCTCCTTTACAAAATAATACTCAGTATACAGTGTTATCAAGCCACGAAACTCGGAACGAAGGAACCACTGCAGTAGTAGTAAACTGAAGGAGAAATGGCGAGGACTGTTACAGTCAAGGGTTTAAAGCTTAAGCTATTAAGGCAGCTGAGTAAGTATAGCAAAGAGAAGCACTAATAAACGACCTCCACATGGGTACAATAGCACAAACGAAGCAGAGAGAACAAGCCTAATACAATCGCAGTATTTCACAGGTGACAGAGCGACGGAGCAGCCAGTTTTCTTCATAGAGGACGAACTAGAGCCCGAAGGAAAAGGAGAATAATAAGATTAGGTCTTGGAGAAGACTCATTTTAACCCTGAAATGCATGGCCCAGACGTAGCCACGTCGCCATGTAAATATTATTGCCACAGTGGGTTTTTCTCTATAGTTCGTGGAGCTAATCATATGGAGCAATCGTTGACATTCGTTCGGCCGTCTCCAAGGTATACCTTAGTCTGACCAATTCAACCTATAATTGAAACATTATAACCAAGCATTGTTAATACATAAATCTATCATTGGAACTTACCACCACTGCAAGATTTAACAAATCGTTACATTATGTTATAATACATTGTCACCCGTATTATATTATCATCCCTTATGATGCAATCAAACGATAACCCTAAGTTCATCGTGGTACAGCCAATCAAATTGTAAAGGATCTTGTAACATGTTGTGGTATGTGTTAAACCTTTGATTTGAGAACACTTTATCTAGGGATAAGCGTAATAACTTTACCTTTTATACAATTTTGAAATATTTAATGTAAACTTAGAATGTTTAATGCAAAGATTCTAAGAGTTATCCTTAGAATGGGACTACAAACGTAAGTGGTCTTGGACATGACTATAACCTATTCATCTGGGTGAATGACCACTTCATCATTTAACACCTTACAACCTTAATAGAATAAGTTTGTAACATGTTTATGGGAGAAAAATATAATACTTATGGTTAAGTAAAGATATTATTTTTTTTACAAGCATTTCACCAACATTTATATTATGATCATAGAGTATACTATTGGTACACTTTAGAGAGGTTATAAATTCAACCTTAGTAACTATTATGTTATAATATTAACCATGATGGTCTTGCCATAATCATCTAAGTTTCAAATGCTTACAAGAGAATTTTAGCAACTAAACATTTTGATGAATGCATCATCTGGAATAGATGTTGTTAACTTAGAACTTATCACATATGAATGTGAAGTCTTTTAAAAGAAGGTTTATCAATGTATTGGTTAGACCTTGAAACTTTATGTTATACATTCTTAATGATTAAGATATTAACTAGTTTACAGTATGTGATCCATCAGATCTAAAGTAAACTTTAGTATGTGTTGACTCAAAGGTAATGTAAATAAGACCTGGTGCATCAGCATGAGTATATCCCTATCTGTGGATAGTTTGAGTTAGAAGCAGTAAATCGTAAACCCCTTAGTTATACACCTTACGAGGTAAGAGTATTTGTGTTTTCTTAACATAAACTTTGAGCTTCATTTTTTCCTACGTGTAATCAATCTTATTTAAATATCCTTTGACACTGATAACTATGGTAGATAACAAACAGTTCAGTAATCTTAAGAACTATAATGTTACTTCTACTAGAATGAAGAACTGATAACGAATTTACCTCAGTAAGCATTGAAAAGTGCTTAGCTGCTAATGTCTTACTGAACTTGAATTGCAACTGAACTGGTACATAAAGACTTTCGAAGTTTTACTTGCAGCAGCCAATCTTCTTACCTATAATCTGTAAGGACAGAAGGAACTTTCTGCTTTGGCTCGGAAGCTAAGTAAGCCCAGTTTCATGACAGCCCCACCTTATGTATGCAAAAAGAAACAAGTCAGTAAACTGAAAGGATTGTTTTATCACTCTATGCAAATAACATATGAATTTTAATAATAAGCTGTTAATCTTTAACTAATTACATGATTAGTTAACTACTTTTAATGTTAATATCTTGTAAATTAATTTTGTTTTTAATTTTTCGGGAAATTTGGGGTTTTGACACAATGTTACCTAATCTTTGTGCAAAAAAATATTTGATCACTTCTAATAATTTGAGTGGTCAAATCTTAAGTTCTGCACTCTCCATCAGTTTTCTATAGAAATGGTTTTGAACATGTCGATTATTAAATAATATGGGTGTATCATATGCCAATAGTCATCCAAATGATACTATCCAATCACAAGTATGACTGAAAAATCATCTCTCCAAGTTCCTACAAGAAAGAAATGGGTAATAAATATTTTGCAAGACATTTTCTTGGAGCCAATAATTGGTTTCCAAAAGAATCACAAATGCCAATCCATAAAATGATCCATACAATATTACCTTCTTCCCTGATGTGAGAGGAGGCTCACCCCACTGTATTGATTTATTCTCAAGTTCTTCAAAGCTGATACTATCTTCTTATAAAAGAACATACATAAAATAGATTAAAATTTTAATTAGGCATCAGGATCCATAGTCATGAAAACTACATTCTACATGACTCAGAGAGGTTGGAGAGTAAGATCATGACTCAGACTTGCCAACAACTCACAAAATTTCATTCAAAAACTTGCTTGAGTTTCACCAAGTGAGGATATGAAAAACTTGTTGAGTTTATTTAGGAATCCAAGTTATACTCACGACTTTTTCAGAAGTTGAGATAAATTGACTCAGCCCGTTTTGGCACAAAGTTGGGTACAACATGCTAGTCGAAGTTTTGATAATATGTTCTACATATCTCATAACGATGTAGACATGATTTAGAAAACACTTAAAAAGAACAACAGAAATATGAAATGGGTTGTAGTCACCTCAATTGATACTCCTAATTTTGAATCAAAGGATTCATAACGCTTTCAAACAAGCTCTATTAATGTTCCATCCTGCATAGTAAGCATAGAAAGAATATAAGGGGAAAGGAAAACATTATCACGAAGATTATTATATAAGAAAAATTCAAATCCTAAAAATACATTAGGCAAGAATATAGGTTTACCTGCAGCAGCTGAGCTACATTTCTCTATCCTCATGGCAAAGTGTCCATCCCTGATATATGAGCAATGAACATATCTTCTACATCAACACTTTCCCTCCGTATGTGTCAAAGAAATGGAAAACATAGATAAGTTTGATATCACTTTGTACTACATGTAGCATATTGGACAATACAATAGCATTATAAACCATAGACTAGAACCCAACACAACACTCTCAACCTGTTGTGCAATCTATGAAGGGGCGTATACTAGCTTTTACCATCTTTTTTGACTATCCTATACAAGCTCCTCTTATAGTTCATGTTTATTCCATTTGCTCGAGCAAAAGCATAAGAAACCAGAGCATTTTTTTACTCAACTAAGCCAACTTTTGTCCTTGTTAAAATAAGGAATGGGTCTTTAGGTATTGATAAGTCAAGATCATGAGCACAACCAATGACTATTAGCATAAGACACGTCCAACTAAAGTAAAAAAAGTGTTATTGGAAGATTAACACCTAGGGGGTAGCTTGAACTATGAAATTCATAGGTCTAATCATAATAGGCTAGTATCAAACAAAAATCATCCATTCATGCCATCAAATGGGAGCTATTCTTTAACTACAGTGGTGAGCATCGGTTGGATGTCTTGAACATGTAAAGCTTTTATGGCTAGACACAATTAGGAATGTATAGGTTGATGAATTCCAAAGTATAATGATGCAAGGTAACCATGTCAGTGAAATAACATAGCATAGTCCTACTATTTATGGATGATTATATCCTTTCCACCTCTATAGTCTTAAGACCCTTTAGCAATGAAGTGTGACCTTTAATATAACATTTAGTAACATGTTCATTTCAATCAAGTTTGATATTATGGCATTCATTCCATCCCATAATGCTCATAGCTTTGAGGTTGGAGGAAATATAATGTATGATGGTAGTGGGAAGAGTTGTGGGATTTTAATCCCCATGTATTGGATTTGGTATATTTTATTTTGCATCCCTATGTTGAAATTCAAGGATGCCAAGAAAGTGTATCTTTGATTCCTATCTTCTAGCCTAGTATTTTTTCCTTTTGGGTTATGTTGAATTTCTCCTCTATGCTTGGATTCCTCTATGAGCAAGAGGCATGCGAGCTTGGGATTGAGGGAAACACTGCCAATCCTCCAAATGATATTGTGCTAGTTTGTAGGAATTTATAGTTGGTGCATAGAGGTTGGGAAGGATTTACCAAAGGCACTTGATACACACTCTATGGTAAGATATTGATGGCTCACTATCATTGTAGGCAAGGTCAATTCATCCTTTGTGAGTTGAATGTAGTCCACAAAGGTTTGAGAAGTAATGGGAAGGATACAAATGAAGCAAAATTTTGTTTGGACTTTTTATTTACTTAATTGGACAATGAGATGGAATCATTACAAGGACAATTTTTCTAACTAATTCAAGTTAAAGAACAAGACTTTGGTTGATTTTGCAAATGATACATTAAAGCTTCATAAGTAAGAGAGAAAATTCAACACATTCATGGAATTCAACACAAATAGCATTTAAAGCTCATTATAAAGGTGAAATCTCTCCATGAGATGATTGAAATAATTTTATGTCCATATTGGTTTATCCTCCCCTTTGTTTAAGAAGGCTCTAGTTCTAGTGAGGACCGTACCCTAAATGGCTAATCTATATCTTCAAAGGAATATGGATATTAGCTACATGCTCGTGGTATAACTTTGATAAAGGCACGGGGTGGATATTCCTGTTGGGCCCAGAAATGGCCCCTTTTTGACCACCCTTATCTGCCTCTTTTTCCCTCATCCCACCTTATTGTTCATGCTAAACAGACATTTTTCCCTCACTTGGCCCCTCAAGTCACATGCTATGGTTAATCATTGTCTTATTTTATTAATGCTTAGGATTGTGGTAATCAAGGCTCTACATCTTAAAATATGCTAACATATGATGGTTTATAAAGGTATTTCGAGATATAGAGAAAGCAGGTGTAGCGGGCAAAATATGCCAAGGGAAGGATGGACATTCATTGCTAAAGCTGATCGCCATCCATCCCATCATTTCCCAAAGAATTCGGTCCCGATGTATTATTCCATGCGAGCTGTATAAGGGTAGCTACAACAGATTGCAATAGATTTGGAGGCAAGAGTGTGCCACTGCTCAAAAGTAGCTGTGATCTACGGGATATCTTCTCAATCAATTAGGATCATTATTTCTGGGTCGAATAACAGATTCTTTATATCTTCTATTCTCATCCTACCACGACTGTAACAGTTATTGTAATTGAGGCAGCCTAAAGATCAGAGATCTTCATGGCTACCCAATAATAGGGATAGGATGTTATGATCGAAATTGTATAAATATGGGGAGCTATTATGAGCCAGGGGTTGAACTTTTAACCAAATTATTGTATCAGCTGTGATTTGGATTGTGTGATTCATTTGCCATCTCTAATACAAGGAGTTTGATTCAGATCTCAGTGTTTTAACATGCGTTACTTCCAGCATCTATGTGTGAAGGCTGGGCCCACCTTCCCACAAGGATTGCTGAGTTAATTAGGAATTATATTTATTCTGTTGTGTGATGTTGTGATAATTTCCTTTCCTCATAGTAAGCTGCAACAGTTATTGATTTACAGTGTGTTATTAATTGCATCTCTTGGAAACCTACAGTGGTATGGTGTGTCAATCAACTATGCAAGTTAATTTATGCAACTGTGTGGTAGCTGTGACAGCTATGTTCATCCCTAGTTCTTTTAATTGTTGTTCTATAGACCTTTGTAGTTCATTCCTTTGCTTCTATATTTGCAGAACTTCATTCCTGTACTTTGAATTTCTAGGATAGCTGAATTCAATGCATACCCTTTGGATTTCTAGAATAATTAGATCAAGATAATTGGGTGAATCATTAGATGGTTTGGTAATCAGGAATTCATTTTCTGCAAGAGTAATCTAGATGTGATTTTTTGAATCTTTCAATTCTAGATTAAGAATAGTAAAAGGTAATTGTGGTTGTATCCTTTAGAAAGTAAACTAGATTTAGTGGATTTTTGGGATAAGCGTAGCTGAGCAGAGAGTATGATTATTTATTTATAGAAACTCAGTGTTTAAAGCATATATAGTGCATATTATCCTTGAAATAAAAGAATTCCTTGGGTTGACAATAAATATTGAAAAATTAACTTCCATATCGGGTGCCCAACATTTTGGCGCCATTGCCAGGGAGGATAAGTATTAGACACTATTGTATTTGCATCCAGTATTGTCTCTATTCAGTATGCTTCAGTTCTTTTTCTATTTGCATGTTTTGGGTTGCATGAATACAAGAAGGGTACAGTGTGATCATCTTATATATCCCAGAACCCCACAGAACACTAACGTTGCAAGTGGTTGCTGTTGTGGGCAACATCAAGAATTGGGGAGAAGAACAATCATTGACGATCTAGTTGATAGAACCAATTCTTCTACCAGGGTTCGTTAACAGGAAACACCCATCAGAAAAATCCCTGCCAACCTTGGAGTGGTAGCGTCAGGTTCTACATTGGAGAACACATGAGGAGCTGCAACACCCTCGAATATCACTGCAGAGGAGGACAGAATTAGTATTGTAGGATTAGCTGATCAAGATCTGATCTATCACATTAACAGGAAGGTTCTGACTGAATAGGAGTGGAAAAAGTTCCATCATAAATTCATCGATCAGTGGAAGAACGAAGAGGATAAAACAGAAGAAAATATGAATAATAGACACGAGTTCGAAGAGGAAGAGGCAATGGGAGAAAATAATCATCATGAAGGTAATTCCCTGCTTGAAGGGATGGTGGCTACACTTCAATTCCCAATTCAACAACCAGAAGGGATAGCCCCCATGAAAAATATATCGCCATCGGTGTTGCCCCGCTTTTATGGAAAAGCGGCAGAGGATCTAGATGAATTTATTTTCGAATTTGATATCCTCTGTCGTAGCTATGAATACACCACCAACGCCCAAAACCTGAAACTCTTCCTTGCCACTCTAAAGGACAATGCATTACATTGGTTTATGAGCCTGGGAGGAGGAACTGTCACTAATTGGGACAGGATGAAACAAGTGTTCCTAGAGAAATATTAGGAGTATTGCAATACCAAGGATAAGATAGAAGAACTGTTTAAAATGGTATAGAAGGATGATGAAAGTCTGGAATATTTTGTCGAGAGGATTTTATATAATGTGCAGAGAGTTGGACAGACTAATATGAGGTTAGATGTGCTCAAAATAATCCTACTTCGCAGGATTAGGGATGATTTCCTAGATATTTTAAACCTATTAGGAAAGGGGGATATCTCCAAGGAGCCTTTTGAGAAAATTGTGGAACTGTGCAAAAGGTACTCCAGGGGATCTTCCAGGAATAATAGGTGGGACAAATGGGAAAAATTATAGCGTGATGTCTTTGATAGAACTTAGAAGTCATCTAATGGACGAGCCACCCATGTAGAGATAGGCAATCTCCTCGAGAATTTTAAAATAGAAATGATGAGCTCCATCTCCTTGGAAATAGATGTCCTGAGGGAAAAGTAGAAACAAGCAGTAGAGGACCTCACACTGGGTGTATTCTACCCTAGATGTAGAAAGAACCACCCTCTGAAGGAGTGCCCACCCGAAAAGATAGAATTATGTCAGTTGTGTGAGCTGAACCATGGTACAAAAGAATGCCCATCACTACCTCAATTGAAGGCCGTTCTGCAGGAATCAACTTCATAGGTGGAACCAGCCTACTTTATTGCACAAAAGAATCCTTGGCAGCCTCAAAATCAAGGTATGACTCTAGACTCATTTCCATTTTCAAATAACATGAATAATTGGAATAATATGTAGCATATGAATACATAATTCCCTTCATCTTATTCTAATCCTCAATGGTACCCCTCTCAAACTTCAATGCAAAATTTTAACTCTTGGAACCCTTGGGCTCAACCACCATAGCCACCGAACCAACCAAACTCTTGGTCTCCTGGATGGAGGAATTTCCATCCAGGGAACTAGGGATGATTTTAAGGAACCATACTTATTTAAAAGTGTATAAATATTGGCGAATATTACCAATTCTTAAAACACCAACTATAAAATGATTGGCGATATTTTTCAAAAATTATTTTAATTTCCAAGGATTTTATATCATTTATATAATAATTTGGCTATTTTTAGGGTGAAATTTTTTTACCCCATCAAAATTGGGCGAAACAGGGCTTCAAAAAATGCAAAATGGCGAATCTTTTTTGGGAGAAAAACATGGAAAAATAGCCCACTGGGCTAAAATTCGCCCCTAAAATTATCCCTGCAGGGAACCGATTTCACCATAATCAACCCTCTCAACAGCTTCCCCATCAACCATTTTCTCAACAGTCATGTCCTCCTCAATATCCTCAACCTTATAAGAAGTCGTGGGTGCAACTCCAGAACAATGCTGTCCCCAATATGTCAATATGACCTCAACGACCTGCTCAACCTAATCCTAACCCAAATAATAAAATAGTCCATCAGTTTGAGACTATCAACATTCCTGCTTACTCCCTTACCCCTATATCCTGTAATGATATTCGCTTGAGATTAGGAAAGGTAGTGGAGCCTTTGATCATTAAGGATGTTCCATCCTCTGCTCATGAAGAAGGGATGAATCCACAGTATTTTTCCAAGGCAGTGACCCCCATTATCGAAGATGTTGAACATCCTACTAATATGCCGGCTGAAACAAAAAATGACACATCTATTGACACACAGCCTACCCAGCTGATTAGGGAACCACCGTATCCTGAAATATTAATGCTACCAAAGGTAGTGGGACAACCTCAGTTTAACCTCTTAGGAGAGTTAAAAAATCTTTATGTCAAAATTCCCCTCCTATAGGCCCTTCAAGATGTACCTATCTATGCTAGATCTGTTTGGGATGTGTGTACAAGGAAACCAAGAAGGAAACCCAGGGATCCTCCCACTGTTCATGTCATAGGGAAATTATCTTCATTGATAATGAGAAAAACCCTCTTGGCCAAATATGATGATCCTGGGAATCCCATTGTCACTGTGCAGATTGGGCATACACAGATACCCAGCATACTAGTAGACTTAGGAGCAGCAATTAATGTTATGACTATCGAAACTGTAAGAAAACTTGGGCTCACTAATCTCAGGCCAACCCCCACCATTTTAGAACTACCAGATAGATCCACTATTAAACCTAAAATAATTTTTGATGATCTCGTTATCTCGGTTGACTCTTGGGAGTACCTTGATGACTTCTTGGTTTTACAACCTAAGTCACAACTAGGAGGACACCCACTGATCCTAGGAAGGCCCTGGTTGGCTACAGCTGATGCTTGCATCAGTTATCAATCTGGGTCTATGACCATATTAGATGGCATCGAGATAAAGAACCTCATTCTCTATCCTCCAGCTCGACCGAGCTTAGAAGTTGAAACTCCGTTATGGATGGAGCTAGAGGAAGAAGGGGGTGTCCAGCCATTATTAACAATGGGGAAGGACTTAACCTTTAAGAATGAAACTGAAGATGATGCCATTAATAATTTCATCAGTGAACCCACTTCTGTCAATAAGGAAATTTATCAAATCTTGAATATTACTCTAGGTGAGGAGGAACAAGAAAATATCACAGAAGAGGCATTAGCCAATGACACTGATATAGTTCCAGTATTGAAAAATTCAAAAAGTATTCCTATCGAGGTAGAGTCTGGAAAAACCCTGAATATTAACCCCAGTTGTTCCCTAGATGAACAGAAGCGCCTGATCAGTCTCTTAAAAGAACACAAGGGGGAATTTTCCTGGGACTACACAAACATGAGGGTTATTCCCTCTAATCTATGCACCCATCATATTTATATCAAAAATGACTCTCGGCCTGTGTGCCAGCCTCAACGATGAATGAAACCCAATATTAGGGACATAGTGAAGGAATAAATTCAGAAAATCTTGGAAGAAAGATTTATATATCCCATTTCTGGCAGCAAGTGGGTGTCCCCACTCGTAATAGTACCCAAGAAGAATGGTAAATGGAGAGTCTGTGCCGACTATAGAGAGCTGAACAAGGAAACACAGAAATATCATTTTCCCTTACCTTTCATCAATCAAGTACTTGACACCTTATCTGGGAAGAAGTTCTTCTCCTTCGTAGATGGGTTTGGAAGGTACAATCAGATCCAGATTGCTCCTGAAGATCAAGATAAAACTACCTTCACCTGTCCCTAGGGTAGTTTTGCATACAGAGTGCTTCCCTTTGGTTTATGCAATACACCAGCAACATTTCAAAGAGCTATGATTGGCATATTTTCAGAATTAGTTAATGATAGTATGGAAATTTTTATGGATGATTTTACTCCTTATGGCAAAGATTTTGAAGAAGCATTGAAAATTTTGGAAAAGGTTTTAACTCGCTGTGAATAGAACCAGCTCTCTTTAAGCACTGAAAAGTGCCATATGATGATGAGTGAAGGAGTGGTGTTTGGGAATTTCATCTCTGTTGATGGCATTCAGGTGGATCCCTAAAAAATGAAGGTAATAAAAAATATAACTACTCCTGTAACTCAAAAAGAAGTGTGAAGTTTCCTGGGGCATGTTGGATATTACCGAAGATTTATAGAAAACTTTTCCAAACTTGACTCTCCTTTGTTTTCACTATTAATGAAGTATGTGCAATTTGTTTGGAATGAGGCATTTCAGACAACATTTGTTAAAATTAAGGAGAATCTATCCACAGCTCCCATCCTAAGAGGACCCAATTGGACCTTTCCTTTTCACATTTCTTCAAATGCTTCTGATACTTCCATCGGAGCAGTTTTAGGAAAGCAGGATGGTCAAGTACCTTATGCAGTTTATTATATTAGTAAAAACTTAGCCCCTGCTGAACTTAATTATACTATTACCAAGAAGGATTTATTAGCCATTGTTTACTCCATTAATAAATTTCGACATTATATTATTGGATATCCTACATTTGTGCACACTAACCACTCGGCCATCAAATATCTAATGAATAAACCTGTTACTAATGCCAGGGAAACTAGGTGGCTTTTATTATTATAGGAATTTGATATTACCATTATAGATAGACTTGGAAGAGAAAATGTTGTCGCTGATTTCTTGTCTCGTTTTTCTAACAGTGATGATGATTTTCCTACTGAGGACTCTTTTCTAGATGAACACTTATTTGCAGTTTTAGCTCACTCCCCTTGGTATGCAAATGTCGCTAACTACTTGGATCCAGGAAATCTTCCTGCACATTTGTCCAAAAGAGAAAAGAGAAAAATTATTCATCAAAGTGCCAGGTATTTTTGGGTAGATGGTTATCTCTTCTACACAGGCCCTGATCTTGAGATCAGAAGGTGTGTAAGAGAAGATGAAATATTCCATATTTTGAAATCCTGCCATGATGAGCCCTGTGGTGGGCATTTTGCAGACAGGAGGAGACACAAAGCACTGAGAATGGGTTACTATTGGACGAACCTTTTCAAGGATGCAAAAATATATGTCCAGTCTTGTGATAGCTTCCAGAGGATGGGCTAGCCCAATAGATTAGATCAAATGCCTCTTCAACCACAATCGGTGGTTGAACCCTTTGATAGATGGGCCATATATTTTGTTGGTCCTATCAGCCCTCATTCCAAGCAGAAATCCTACATCTTGGTCTGTACCGACTACATGATGAAATGGGAAGAATTTGTGGCTCTGGTGAAGGCCAATGACCAGGCTATGATCGATTTCCTATATGGTGAAATATTTACCCGTTTTGGGGTACCCAAGGAAGTGGTTACCAATGGAGGACCACATTTTGTGTCGCATCAATTTGAAGCTTTGCTATGAAAGTACCATATTCAGCCTTGGATAGCTTCACCCTACCATCCTCAAGCCAATGGCTAGGTGGAAAGCACTAACAACATCATTGAAGCTATTCTTACCAAGACGGTTAAGAGCCATCGTAGGGATTGGGTTGATAGACTTCCAGAAGCATTATGGGCATATCGTACCACTTGGTGGAACACTACAGGTTTCTATTGTTATGACTTGGTGTATGGGAAAAAGTGCCATCTTCTCGATTGAATTTGAAATTAAGACTTTGAAGACAACCATAGAGGTAAACCTATATGCAACTGAAGCTCAGAAGAGAAGATTGAATCAATTGAATGAACTTGACGAGAACCCTTTAACCACTGTGGATCAGACAGTATTAATCCAACAACAAAGATCCAATTGGCACGGCCGATTCATTAAAAATAAAGTCTTCTATGAGGGAGACTTGGCACTATTATACGATTCAAGACTCAAAAGGGACTTCAAGGGTAAATTACGCACAAGATGGCTGGGCCCATACCTGGTAGACAGAGTATTTGATAATGGTACGGTCTTCCTGGTAACCATTGATGAGAACTGTGCACCAATATTTGCTAATGGTCACAGGCTGCGACTGTACCATAAGCCCATTTCAAAGGACACATTTACTTCACAGATTGCAGCTGATCCAAATTACCAGTTAGAACAAGGGCATGAATTTTTCTCTACCCTTTTCAATCCTTAGTTAATCTCTATAAATATTATATGAAAATTTGTACATAAATAAATTGTTTATTTTTTTTCTATTATTGTTATCGTTTTCTTTTGCACTTGATCAATTTTTTTTATGAAATGTGCAGGGAAGCACCTAAGGAGCGGTGGTCATCATCGGGCTTGTTGACCAGGTTTGTCCTTTTGTAACTTCCTGCACCAGAATAAAACCCCTTGAATAAATCTGTTGCAGCTGCATCACATCCCTTTATCCCATTCCACACAACTGCAACACCATAAACTTCTGCCCTTATCCCGTTCCGCATAGCTGCAACATCGTCAAAATTCTTCCCTTATCCCATTCCGTGGAGCTGCAAAACTATAAAATTCTACCCTTATCCCATTCTGTGCAGTTGCAACACCATAAAATTTCACCCTTATCCCGTTTCGCGTAGCTGCAACACCGTAAACTTCCACCCTTATCCCGTTCCGCACAGCTGCAACACCGTAAACTTCTGCCCTTATCCCATTCCATGTAGATGCAACACCATAAACTTCTACCCTTATCCCATTCCACGTAGTTGCAACACCATAAACTTTTGCCTTTATCCTGTTCCGCACAGTTGTGACATCATTTTACTTTTGTCCATTTCGTCTTTTCTGGTAGCTGTGACACCATTTTACTTTTGTCCATTACACCTTTTCCGGAAGCTACGACACTATTTTACTTTTGTCCATTACACCTTTTCCGGAAGCTACGACACCATTTTACTTTTGTCCATTTCACCTTTTCTAGCAGTTGCGACACCATTTCACTTATTATCCACTTTCACCCTTTTCGGCAGCTGCGACTCTGCCACATTTGGCTATTTTTCTATAATCCAAGGCAGCGACTGTGCTAAACTATCTGATTTCTCTATGATCTATGGCTTTGACTCCTCCGTTATTGGCAGAACTCTTTGCAACCGCGGTTAGCGACTCCTCCAGATCTGGCTTCGATTCCTAATGCCAACGATTCTGATCTATACTCTAGCATTCATCATGTTTCTGACCAATTTGACATGATGGTTTTGGTTCGCCGGTGGAAAAGTTCATTACGGTATCCCTGTAATAATGATTACACTTAATGGCTGCACTTCACATGCTCTACTATTCTCCAAAGGTCGCCATCCATCGCGTATTTTTGAAGGCATGGTTTTGATTAACTACTTGATTAAGTATTAACTGGATCTGACAATATTAATCATGCCTTCCTTTCTGTACCCATTATTACACCCCATATCGTTAACTATCCACTCGTGTGACTTAATGACTAATTATGGTACCTGATAACCGCCACCTTTCCTAATTTGGGATAAATTCCAAATAATCCGATGCACTGAAAATTTCCGAATTTACCCAACTCCACTCTCAGTTGTTCATGCATACTCTATGCTTTAACCTCCATTGTCGGGATTTTTAATTTGTCGGACTACAACATACTTCTGAAGGAAGACAAACATGGGTATTCCATCTCAGCATGAACCTCCAAACATGCAAGAACTCAGAAGAAATGCTAAAGTTTTTGTTATTTTTAAAGCTGGGGGTTGGACTGAATTCTTCCAATGGCTGAATGGATTTCACTGTGAAATAGCTCTACAGTTTTCCTTGAATCTTACATAAACCCACTCAAAGGTTTGGGGATTGCGTATTGAAGTCTCTGAAGCAATAGTGGCTAAGGTCACTAGCCTTCATCGGGTGGGAAAATCTTGGTTTGGATGAAGAAACCCCAATCCTGCAGTAGTATAGGATTTGCTTAGGGAAGGGAAGCACATTCAATTGTCATAGAGAGGGATAGCATTACAGTCACTACCACGCCCATGGAATCAAGTAGAAATTTTCCTCAAGAAGTATATCACTTGTGAAGGTAGGTATCAAATGGTCTATCACTCTGAATTTCCTTTATTATCTCATCTCTGTCATAGGGCTTTGCTAAACATTCCATTTTATTTATTCAATGATTTACATCATATGGTGGGATTTGTCCGAACTGCCAAGCATCCGATCTCTTCCCCTACCCACCATGGCCTCATTAAATTAATAATTTTATAGACCCTTTATCAACAAAACCAAACCTAGGAGCAATTTACAGGTCAAGTTCAGGAACCCATTCTTCTGCCTGGTGTTTCAATAGAAGAGGAAATTGAAGTACCTGTACTCATGGGGCCTATTCAAAATCAAGAAGAGCCAATCAATCCACCGTTGGGGGGAAATGTAGAGAAACAGGAGGTTTGGAGTCCCTCCAATTTAGTTGGGGGGATATGAGACTGGATCAGAGGATCAGTCAGCAGATCAAGCAGAACAATTGGGAGAGAATGTACAAGAAAACCCTGTGGAAAGACTAAATAATAGGGCAGCTCTGACAACAGAGGTTGAAACTGGAGCAGCATTAGATGCTACAATAGTTGAAACCAAAGATGTTAGAGATATAATAACAGAAGAAAACATGGAGGTGGTGACCATTGAATCTTCCCCTAAATGGGGAGGAACCCTGATTGAGGAAGAACATCCTAAAGAACAAGAAAATGTCGAAACAGAGGATATCCCTTCCACATCAGCCACAAATTTAGAGACTCCGGTGTTGGAGACATTTACCACCATACACACTCTTTTTGGTCAAATTGGCCTAGTTAAACCACTATTCTAAGTATTATTGACATTAATTGACATCGGTAGAGCATTAAATTTCATCATCCAATCACACCCACGCCTACCTTCAGTCAAGTAGGCTAACTTAGCCTTCTCCTACATTCGGGGAGGCTAACTGGAGCACTCCGGGGTGATCTAAGTGATATTAATGCACCTAATTGCTAACTGGTGGTTACAATCAGTTAAACAAGTCAGTGAAGGCACCTCCTTTCATTTAATTGATTATTTAATGATTAATTAATGAACTAGAGTCAACAGGGGCACCTCCACCAACTTCTGATGTTCAGTTCAAATTCAGTTAACCTCATCAGGTTTCATTGAAGTGCTAGAACTTGATGGTTGGATTGCTATGACATGTGTCTGATCTCTTTCAGTTGAGACTCGGTCATTTATTGCACTTCAGCTTCAGTTAGGGTTCAGTTGAGTCAATTAGGGTTTTGATCAGTGGTTAACTGAGTGTGGACTATGGCTTACAGTCAGTTAAGCAAGACTCACTCATTCAATTTGAATGACCTCCTTAGGGATTCAAATTGCCTCTCATTCGTGCTTGTACCATGACATTGTAATTGTAATTATTCATTCTTTATTGAATATACAGAGCGGCTAGTCATTCTGTAGTCCGACTTACACCATTTCATGAGTTATTTGTTGATTAATCTTTGATGAGACCCATGTTTAGTCCCTAGATCAATGTGAAATATTAATATGGTATCAGAGCTCATGGTGGGATGAACCTCTATCTCTCAAAAACAAGCTTTTTGAAATATTTCTACATGAAAATTGAGCAATAGCTCAAAAATCCATGACCACACCAAAAGCCAAATCTTACCACTTAATACCCCAAGTAAAGAACTTGTTGATCAAGCTTGCTTGATTGACTATGTTGGGTGTGATGAAAGCCTAGAATGTACAGGCTATCTGACCTTACATTGCCCTTTCTGTTGTGATTTTCAGGTTTTCTATAGGTGAAGCATTCACTCCAGCAGATCCAGATGGACTCCTCGGTAGATCTTTTAACTCCGTACAATTTCCACTCATGTAAAGGTGATATGGATATTCAGCTACGATCCAAAGGGCTCTTTAGAGTCACCATGGACACTGAAGATGAGCTTGGTTCAGCCATAGAAAAATCAAGATTCTTGAACAAGAAGGATGAAGCCTTCGGTTTCTTGTGCCTCTCTATTTCCCGGGATCTTCTTTTCCATCTTGCGGGATTGAAGACACCAAAATAAATATGGGACAAATTGGAAACTCTATATGGAAAGCATGATGACTTGAGAGTTTACCAGCTCAAAAATGAACTCATGTCTCTCCAGCCCTCCAATTTCGAGACTCTGAATGATTTATTCACAAAGTTCAAGCATACTGTCCTACTCTTGAAGCAATACAAAGTGGAGAAGGAGGATGATCAGCTCATCCTCCCCATACTCTCCAAACTTGGGGCTGATTATTCAGTTTTTGTTTCTACATTCCATGCGGGGAATCTCACAACCCCTAGATGGAATATGCCTACACTCAATGCCTTCATTGAGTCCCTAACAAGTGAACATGAGAAGCTTGTCTAGATGGGGATCATCAGATCCTCTTGTGATCAAGCCCTCCATGTCTTGGGGCTCAAAGTTATGAAGGGTAAAGGAAAGCAGCAGAAAAATCAGAAAACTAAATTTGATGCTCCTAAGCCTAGAGTTGAAAACCAACAGCATGATGAGTCTTTCGGCTCAAGGAAGAACAAAGGAAAAGGGCACCATGGCAAGGAAAAAGTCAAGTGTTCTTATTGTGGGCAGATATTCCACCCTGAACATGCCTGCATGAAGAAGAAGCTTGATGAAGAAACCTCTCTCCTTGAGAGGAATCACATCAATCTTTTGGAAAGTTTTCAGAGGAGAGATCAGCAAGATTGGGAACCACAGCATGAAAAAGGTCATGCTCTCATGGCAAGCACTTTGAAGTCCAAAGCACTCTTGATTGATTCTATAGATTCGAACCACATGATGGCTGAAAGAGACTCCTTTTCATCCTTAGAGACCAGAAAATCCATCCCCATCCACATGGGAGATGACTCCACCATCATTTTAGAAGGACAAGGTACTATTGATCTTGAAAATGGTTTCTTTTCAAATGTTTTGTATGTACCGTCGCTAGCATCAAATATTCTTAGTGTCTATTAGATGACATATATAGGAGTGCCTAAGAGAGTTTCTTTCAGCCCTAATGATGTTGAGATAACAGAAATTGCATTCGGGAAACTCATTGCTACAGGCCTTGCAAACCATCATGCAAAATCCTATGAGTTCTCTCACTTTGTCGCGGATGCAAATCCCACCGCTCTGCTAAATCATGGAAATTAGGTTAGTAGGCTATGGAATGAGAGGTTTGGCCATCTTAATTTCAAATATTTTCATCAATTACAAAAAAAATCCATGGTTGAATGCCTCCCGGTGATCAAGGAAACGATGGGAATTTGCAAGGGTTGTGTCATTGGAAAACACCCTGAGCACAAGTTCGATCAGGGGAAGGCAAAACAAGCTACATGCATATTGGGGCTGATACATTATGATATCAGTGATCCAATGCCTATCACATCCATGAATGTATCAAGGTATCTTCTTACCTTTATTGATGATTTTTCAAGGTACACATGGGTTTTCTTCCTCAAAAAGAAGTAAGAAGTATGTGAAAATTTTTCTGAATTGAAGACCTTAATCTAAAATTCCTTTGGGCTTAATATCAAGATATTGAGATCTGATAATGGAGTGGATTATTTCAGTAATGATTTTTTTCACATATGCTCCCAAAGTGGTATTCAGGTCCAACATTCAATTCCCTACACTCCCCAGCAGAACGGAGTAGCGGAAAGGAAGAATCGGTCTCTCAAGGAGATGACCACCTGTATGTTGGAATCAAAGAAGCTTGCTGAAAATTTGTGGGATGAAGCCATGCATGCTGCAGCATACATTCAAAACAAGGTGCCACACTCATCCATGAAAGGGAATACCACTTTTGAAGCATACTTCGAACACAAGCCGGATGTGTCGAACCTACGAGTGTTTGGGTCCACTGCATGGGCCCGGATTCCGCTTGATAAAAGAAGGGCTATTCAACCGCAAAGCATAGAATGTTTTTTTATTGGGTCTCCTAATGAATCTAAAGGATTCAATATACTGGATATCAATATCAAATAGATCATCATCGAGAGAAGTGTCAAGTTTGATGAGCTTCTTTAGGAGGTGGAACTAGTGAAGGAGAAAACTGTTGAATTTCCTTCCTACTCTACTGAATATTTGGATGATGAAATTGGTGGTGATGACCCTGATTTGAATCCTCTGATTTCTAATATTAGTGTGCATAAATCATTAGATGATGAATCGGAACCTGAAGTGCAAAATCATCTTCCTACATGGGCCCGACAGACACTCTCTTCCACGGGATATAACATTGGAAATCTGGATGATCCAAGGAGAACTCGGTCTGATTTCCAAAGAGCAAGTATTGCGCTCTCTTGTCCTGATAATTTTCTGTCCAAAAATTACTATTTTATGATTATTTCAGATCCAAAATCCTAGTACCATGCTCAGAATGATCTGATATGGCAAGTTTCCATGGATGAAGAGATGAATTCTCTTCAGAAAAACACTACTTGGGAGCTAGTTTCTCTCCCTCCGGGAAGGAAATTGGTTCAATGCAAGTGGGTGTTTTGGACCAAGGTTGCTACTGATGGAAGCACCTGAAAATATAAGGCAATTCTAGTGGAAAAAGGTTTCTCTCAAGTCCAAGGTGTGGACTACCATGAGACCTTTGAACTGGTTGCAAAAATGGACTCCATCCGCCTAGTTTTGACTATTTATGCATCCAAGCACTGGGAAGTGCATCACATGGATGTTAAGTCATCCTTTTTGCATGGATATATTCATGAGGAGATATACATGAAGCATCCTGAGGGCTACATCACTGATCCATATTTGGTTTGCAAGATAAAGAAGTCACTATATGGGTTAAAACAGGCCCCAAGAGAGTGGTATTCCAAGATGGATGCCTTCCTTCTCTCGCAAAATTTTTAGAGGTGTAGATTAGATCCAAATGTGTATTTACAGTAGTATGATGGAAATATAATTATCATTGTTTTATATTTTGATGACTTACTGATTACAGGTAGCATAGTTTCCTCCATTTCATCCATCAAAACTGCTCTCCACAATGCCTTTGAAATGAGTGATTTGGGGCTTCTAAAACAATTTTTGGGGCTCGAAATTGAGACTTAGTCCAAATACATTTCAGAACTATTAGTAAAGTTTAACATGGCTGATTGTAGGCCTATACCATTCCCTTTCCTTTCAGGGATCAGCCTTGAAGAAGGAAAAATCACACCTCCCATGGACTGCACTATCTATCGACAGCTTATTGGTAGCTTGTTGTACTTGACACATTATCGTCCTGATATTTGTTATGCCATGAATGCTGTATCAAAATACATGTAGAAGTCTCATGATCTTCATTGGAAGGAAGCCAAGAGGATCCTCCAGTATATTCAGGGAATCAGGACCTACAACATTCACTATGCTACAGACTCCGAGCTAGAGCTGGTTGGATACATAGGTTCAGATTGGGCAGGTGATTCTATTGATTGGAATTCTACTTATAGATATGTATTCATGTTTGGTGGTGGCCCCATTCACTGTTCAAGAAAAAAGTAGGCTTCCATATCACTATCTTCAGCAGAGGTCGAGTATCGAGGAGCGGTGAATGCTTGCATGCAAGCAGTTTGGTTGCAAGGCATTCTTTTAGAGTTTGATCTTGGTAGTACTTTGTCCACTACCCTATTTTGTGAAAATCAAAGTGCTATTAAGATATCCACGGATCTAGTTACCAGGCAGAGGACCAAGCATGTAGATATTCACATACACTACATCAGGGAGCTAGTGCATGACAAGACCATCATTTTGCAATACTGCCCAACTGATGAGCAGATTGCAGACATCTTCACCAAGATATTTTTAGAAAAGAAGTTCACTTACCTCCGTTCACTATTGGGGGTGAGTTCATCAAGGAGATTCAGACTACTTTCAGTGTTTAGCTTGAGGAGGGGGGGGGGTTTCCCAACTGGGTTTTCCCTCTTTTCCTCACTTAGTTTGTTTTGAGCATTGTTTCAGTTTCAGCATTGTACAAGGTGACCTATGGCCTTAGTTTCCAGGGCCCTAGAATTTTTATGCATTTTGTTTTCTAACTCCTCCTTAGTATAGCTTGAGGGAGGGGTGTTGGAGACATTTACCACCATACACGCTCTTTTTGGTCAAATTGGCCTAGTTAAACCACTATCCTAAGTATTATTGACATTAATTAATATCATTGGAGCATTAAATGTCATCATCGAGTCACACACACGCCTACCTTCAGTCAAGGAGGATAACTTAGCCTTCTCCTACATTCGGGGAGGCTAATTGGAGCACTCCAGGGGTGATCTAAGTGACATTAATGCACATAATTGCTAACTGGTTGTTACAATCAGTTAAACAAGTCAGTGAAGGTGCTTCCTTTCATTTAATTATTTATTTAATAATTAATTAATGAACTAGAGTCAACAGGGGTGCCTCTACCAACTTCTGATGTTCATTTCAACTTCAGTTAACCTCATCGAGGTTCATTGAAGTCATTGAAGTGCTAGCACTTGATGGTTGGATTTCTATGACATGTGTCTGATCTCTTTCAGTTGAGACTCAGTCATTTATTGCACTCCAGCTTCAGTTAGGGTTTAGTTGAGTCAATTAGGGTTTTGATCAGTGGTTAACTGAGTGTGGACTATGGCTTACAATCAGTTAAGCTAGACTCACTCATTCAATTTGAATGACCTCCTTAGGGATTCGAATTGCCTCTCATTCATGCGTGTAGCATGACATTGTAATTGTAATTATTCATTCTTTATTGAATATAAAGAGCGGCTACTCATTCTATAGTCCAATTTACACCATTTCATGAGTTATTTGTTGATTAATCTTTGATGAGACTGATGTTTAGTCCCTAGATCAATGTGCAATATTAATATCCGGTACCAAGGAGAAAAAGGAGGAGATCAAAAGATGAAATAAAGGCATCACCACCAATAAGACGAAAAAGAACCAGGTCAGTCATAGTAGTAGAAGCAGCACGAGAAATATGGGCAACCCTAGAAGCACAAATTGAGTTCCCCATTCTTAGACCCAAAGCAAATGATGCCCCACAGGAACCGGTCATAGAAGAACCTCAAATTGAAGGAATTCTATATGAAAATGGGCTATTAAAAGAGGAAGTACAATCACTGTGGAAGGAATTATAAAATTGGAAGGAATCATGGAGAAAACAGAGTGAAAGGAAGCTACACACATTGGTTGAAGCTGCAGACCAACTGGAAGGATCAAATCCTGCTGAGGCCGATGATGAGGAAGAAAGAGTGGTTTGTCCTGCATGTGGAGAAATATTTAACGAGTCAGGTTACAAGGTCATAGTTCATGCCTTTGCAAAACAGCAGCCTGCACCTACAGCTATGGAAGAACAGGGACAACCTGATTGGAAAGATGGTAAGGCTCCCCAAGAGAAACTCCAGGAAAAGGAAGTTGCAGATGAGCAGGATGCTGATACACAAGAAATAGCATCTTTGAATATTCCTGTTGAAATTGCCACCCAATTTGGGACAGAGGAACCAGAGGATGAGGTTATTCTGAATTTTGTTGAGGAAGGTTGCACTGTGACCCCTGAACCCTCTCAAGACACAGAGATAATAGAAATGGAACCCCAGCAGTAGAACAATGATGAGATCGAACAAGACACTGATACACAAGAACCAACATCCTTGAATGTTCTTGTTCAAGTGGCTTCCCAAATGAGGGAAGAAGAACTAGGGATTGAAGAAATTCTGGAATTCAATGAATAAATATGCACTATGACTCCTGAACTGTCTCATGACACAGAGATATTAGAAATGGAATCCCAACAACAGGAAGATGAGGAAGTAAACCAGGATGTTTCTACACAAGAATCAAGATCCTTGGAAATTTCAATAGAGACTCTCGAGATGCAACAAGAAGCCAACCCCGAATTGGATATCATTCTTGATTTGAATTTAGGAGAAGATGAACAAATGCAATCACAATCCTCAGGTGGTACTGAAATACTTGAGGAACAACTCCATATTGAAGAAGACATACAGTCCTAGCAGCATGAAGAAAAATAAGGGCAGGGCTCTGTCACACAAGAACCAGCAGCCTTGCATTCCCCTGTTCGAGTTGCAGCTGATAATTAGGTAGATAAGAAGATTAAAATTCAGGAGGAAGTTGTCCCACAATAACCAACATCCTCACAATCAGCCACTGAAGTTTCTATAGGAGAACCTTAGAAAGAGGATGCTATTACACAAGAACCAGCATCTCCAGAAGTTGTTTCAGGAATACTTGAGGTTGAAGTTGTTCCAGAAGAAACTCCAGGAAGGGGTGATGTTACAAAAGAACCATCACCCCTAGAAGTAACTTCAGAAGTGCAAAATGTTCACTGTGGCACATCAGGTGATAAGGTGTGGACCGAACTCCCTCAAAATTTTATTAATCTGGATTCTAATAAGGAGGAGCATCCTGAAGAAGAAGAAATCCTGAATCTTACAGAAGAACTCTCAATCCTGAGAATGGAAGTAAGGAAGTGGAGGAGCCAGGTGGAAAGATACCAAGAAGGGATGGTTTCCCTTGCTGATGATAGAAAGACCATCAGGGAACTGAAGGAAAAATGGGAAGAAGAACTCATGACCCAGAAAATTCATGAGGAAGAACTACAGAAGGAGCTAAGGGAGCTGAAAAAGTTCAAGTCTATGTAGGTGGAAAAAGACCAGTTCTATGCTCTTTCTCAGGAATTATTGGGCACCAAAGTACCATCCTCCTCTTACCCTGTCTTTTTATTTGAGTAGTTTATTTGGTTTAAAGTAAGGGATGTGAAAGAAGGAAGATCATATGAAATAGCAACCTCGACGAAATTCTTGGAAACATTTCTAGGAAGTAATTTTGAGGACCAGAATTTGCTGTGTGAGCTTTATTTGCATGAGATAGCTTGTCCTTTGGACCGCCATTAGAATCTTGTTCCTTTTTAAGGCGATGTTCAGCTGAGGGCTTTTGCCTCCTTTGTGAGCAATCATGTTCAGTGGGAAAGGTCTTTCCAAACTTTTTCTCACAATGAAGCCCACTCTAATATTTGGATCCGAAGTGAAACGGGAAGGGGTTATTTCTACTTGTGCTAGCTAGATTTCCATACATCAACGAACGGCTTGGGAAGGTAGTCAACACAGATGGCAGGTTTCCTCTCCAACCCTCAGAAATAGGGACCCCTACTATTATAGGAATTTTGAACAAGCACTTTCCAGGATTGAGGGTTATGTTGGATGCATAAGGGAATGTGGGGTTAATTGGCTGGGACTAAAATTGAAATTTCCTCTCATCTAGTGGCTAGAAAAACCGTACAGGGAAGATTTCTCATTAACCACGGCAGAAGAGCAGAAGTGTTGGAGATATTGGGTTGTCCATAAGGGATTTATAGAAAAAGAAGGAACATATCAATTCCCATACAACTTTTCTTCTCTCCATGAACGAAGTATAATGCCAGATTTAGATTCAAAATAATGGAGGTTGTTGCATGAGGACATGCAACAGGACAGTTGGGGGGAGATTTTGGGCCCAAGAACAGGACCCTTTTTTACCACCCTTATCCACCTCTTTTTGCCTCATTCTACCCTATTATGCATGCTAAACAGATGTTTTTCCATCACTTGGCCCCTCAAGTCACAAGGTATGGTTAATCATTGTCTTATTTTATTAATGCTTAGGATTGTTGCAATCAAGGCTCTACATCTTAAAATATGCTAACATATGATGGTTTATAAAGGTCTTTCGAGATATAGAGAATGCAAGTGTAGCGGGCCGAATATGCCAAGGGAAGGATGGACATTCATTGCTAAAGTTGATCGCCATCCATCCCATCGTTGCCCAAAGAGCGCGGTCCCAGTGTATTGTTCCATGTGAGCTGTACAATGGTAGTTGCAATATATTGCGATAGATTTGGAGGCGACAGTGTGCCGCTACTCAAAAGTAGCTATGATCTGCGGGATATCTTCTCAATCAATCACGATCATTATTTTTGGGTCGAATAACATCTTCCCTATATCTTCTATTCTCATCCTTCCATGACTATAACAGATATTGTAATTGAGGCATCCTGAAGATTAGAGATCTTCATGGCTGCCCAATATTAGGGATAGGATATTATGATTGAAATTGTATAAATATGGGGAGCTATTCTGAGCCAGGGGTTGAAATTTTAACCAAATTATTGTATCAGTTGTGATTCGGATTGCGTGATTCATCTGCCATCTCTAATACAAGGAGTTTGATTCAGATCTCAGTGTTTTAACGTGCATTACTTCCAGCATCTTTTTGTGAAGGCTGGGCCCGCCTTCGCATAGGGATTGCTGAGTTAATTAGGAATTATATTTATTCTGTTGTGTGATGTTGTGATAATTTCCTTTCCTCATAGTAAGCTGCAACAGTTATTGATTTACATTGTGTTATTAATTGCATCTCTTGGAAAGCTACAGTGGTATGGTGTGTCAGTTGACTGTGTAGGTTAATTTATGCAACTGTGTGGTAGCTGTGACAGCTCTGTTCATCCCTAGTTCTTTTAATTGTTGTTCTGCAGATCTTTGTAGTTCATTCCTTCGCTTCTATAGTTGCAGAACTTCATTCTTATACTTTGAATTTCTAGAATAGCTGAATTCAATTCATACCCTTTAGATTTCTAGAATAATTAGATCAAGATAATTGGGTGAATCATTAGATGGTTTGGAAATCAGGATTTCATTTTCTGTAAGAGTAATCTAGATGTGATTTCTTGAATCTTTCAATTCTAGATTAAGAATAGTAAAAGATAATTGTGGTTGTATCCTTTAGAAAGTAAACTAGATTCAGTGGATTTTTGGGATGAGCGTAGTTGAGCAGAGAGTAGGATTATTTATTTACAGCAACTTAGTGTTTAAAGCATATATAGTGCATATTATCCTTGAAATAAAAGAATTCCCTATGTTGACAATAAATATTGAACACTTTGTGTGGTAGCTTTAATTAACTTGCATATTGGGTGGCCAACAATTCCTGTTTGCCAATTCCAATAGCGAGCATTGTGGAATATAAAATGTACTTAATTCAATATAATAACATTAAAATTTTGAGGAGTATAAAAGTACTTAAATTAATATAATATGGTTGAATTTAAAATTTGTTATACATAATTATTGAATTTAAAATGTGTTCATGCACAATCATTCTCATATTTTTAATATGATAGTTCTTTCAATCATTTTAATATCATAGTTCTTTCAATATGGTACTTATTAAACTTATATAATATAATACTAAATGAATATAATATTGGTTGAATTTCAAATTTGTTTATGCACAATTCACAATTATTAGAATTTAAAATTGGTTCATATACAATCATTTTCAATAATACTTATCAAATTTATATAATATAATAAAAAAATTGTTCATAATCATTTTCAATTAATACTTATTAAATTCGTATGTTTTCATATACTTTGCATTTAAATAAATCATTACAAAAATAAATTATAAAGTTTGTGAAACAAATTAATAAATATATAAAACATATTAAAATTACAATGGGTAATTGAGGATCAATTTTCTAAAGTGAATACCGTATTCACAGAGGAAGGAACATAATGCTGCACCTAGACATGATTAGTTAATTAAATACCGCAACAATGGACGATATTATAAAGCATTTCAAACCCATATCAGTATCTCAATTCTGTGGAAATGAAACCAAGGCTGGGATCAGTACAAGTTTAGTAAGAATCTCATAACCTTCTTGTGATGGATGACTAGCATCCTAGAATACATATTTTGACGCATCAGAACATGTCAAACTCCATAAATTACAAAAAGGACCAAGCTATGTCAATCCCGTCCCACAGAATCCTCTTGTGGATATCTCCAGCCCTATCACCACACCACTAAATATAAGTTTGAACTGCAATCATCATTCTAGACAGCAAGCAAGCTGATCATATTGAAATTTATTACAACTTTGTTTCATGGCAAGAGAAATGCAAGTTAAGTTCACAAAGAAAGTACCATATTTTTTAGGGTTGTGTATCATATGTAACGACACACTGTACATATCCAGATAAATCAGTTTGAGCTCTGGGCGGTGACTTTCCAAGGCAGCCAATGTTGAACTTAGTTTTGCATTGAAGCTACTCGCCACCTGGTTCTGATCTTCTACGCATCCATATATATCCACACTTTTCTTTTGTTTGGCGATTGCTTCAAAGCTAAAGTTCTTACTAAAGGCATGCAACCCATTGGAGGAAGTGCTAGGAATGCAATCTTATGTGCTCCCTCGCTGTATAACTCCTGTTTCATTAAACCAATGGTGCTAAATTTGATACAGAGGTTTTGAAAATCAGTAAGATATAACCTTTTCTAAGTCAAAACTAAGTCCAAACTATGGTAATTTGGTAAGAACTTTTAAAACATTTAATAGCAATTTAAGTAATCTTTGCATCAAAGAAGTGGTAAGAACTTTTAAAACATTTAATAGCAATTTAAGGACATAAATAAAAAATATTATTATATTCCGAGAAGCCAAGATTTGTCAGGTTATGAAAAATATAAAGCACATATCTATTTAAATATAATATAAAAAACAATCTATCAAGTAACTAGAGGATCCAAATGGTAAAAAAATGTACACGTAAAAAAATTGAATCCCTCTATGTGCTTGATAATATGCTCATTAGGTTTTATTTGAGATTAGGGGTGGACAAAGGCCTATGATTTTTCATCTCAGGACTAAGATGAGACAAGTGTAATGTAGAGATTGATTTTATGGAATTATTTCAAAATTCAAAATAAACAATTATAAAAAAAGAATATAAAAAATAATTGGTAGCTGGCTGATGAATGGATAACTACATAACTGGTGGCTATGCATATGAATGGATAACAAAAAGTTCATTCATCATAACTAGAATAATGTGAGATAAAAAGAAAAATAATATAAAAGATAACTGTCATGATAACACACGATAACACAGGAAGAATTTCCGTGATAACTCACATTTAAACCAATTTAACTAGAAGAATATATCTTCCATTCCATAACTATTTCTTAATCCTTTAATCCCTATCTACCTAATCCACGCACAAACTATTTAAATATGCTAATTATAACCACAATTGAACTCTATCTTGATCTTAATAAGGAGAAGGAGAATATTGGATTAAAGACATAATAATGTTGAAAAGAAGAAGAGCAATCCAAATTTGGTATTGTAAGAAGATCTTAAAACTTGAATGAAGGTGTCGACGGCTTGCAATAGAAAATACTGGTAACTGTCCATGGTCAGTAGAAAGTCGTTAACACCTGTGCCACACACAAACAATGCATTGCTAATGATTTTTGACACCTCTTTTTTTCCAGTGACATTTGCCAATGCTGTTTGGTAATTCTTGAAGTATTGTACTTTTTTCCATAAAGCAACGTAGACTGCAAAATAATATTGTTTAACAATATTATCATTGTGATGGAGGATCAAACACCCAAAATGAAGAAGTAATCGACTTCTCAATGAAAACAAAATCTTGAAGAAAAAATTACGATCCTCAATCATGAGAGCCGCACATACAATGCCCTCGGCGGTTGCATTACCAAAGCCACATCCGACTGAAGCAAAGCAAATGCTTGTGATTAGGTCTTGGGAAGTCACCGCAGGGTCTAAATATGCTGGAAGTGTCTTCTTTAGTCCCAATGCTTCAACTGTATAAATACTAACAACATCAATTAGAGATTGAAAAAATGGAGATTAATAGAGCCTTTGATTGAGTTTGTCAGTTTTCAGAATTCATGAATAGACTTACAGATAAAATCCATTGCTAATTTGCCACTAAAAAACCTTCCTGTGGCTTTATGGTCAATGAAATCCCTCTCGTAAGGAGCATGGTTGCCCTTTGTTGGTGTTAGAATATAGTCATTGTTTCCTACATCAACAGTCGAATCCCCAAACACAAACAGAGCCGACACCTTTGAAGAGCTTGCTATTTCAGACGATTCACCACAAGAACACAAGGAGTATTAAGCAGGGAATGAATACATTAAAGGATTTAGCTAGCAATTCCATTGTAATATGGATGAAGCAGAGCAGCAATGGCATTAAACATTGAAGGGGTACAAATTCTTGTGAACGCCCTCCTCCAACACTGCTATGCACCAAAGAAACTGCCCTCCAAATCTAGAAAAAATGATGGAGAAACCCCTATGGAGAAAAAATGATGGAGAAAAACCCTAAGTAACATCACGCAGGGTGGAGAAAAAACCTACCCTATGCAGCATCAGGAAGGCTGGAGAAAAACCATATGCAACATCACGTAGCCTTATGGTAGAGGCGCGGGAAAGCCTTTAAAATAAAATATGCCCCATCATATTGGATATTTATATAGTAAATAAAAAAACCATTCTTACCCTTAATATACCACCAATATATTGGTTTAGAAAATTTTCATTTTTAACTCCCCAATATGAACGAACGTGATATCATATTGGTCCCTAGGTGATGCCCCGGGCTCTCATCGATTGGACATAGTGTGGGAATATTTATTTTTCCTCCTCAACGTTCGGGTCTATGTGAGGTGGGGAGTCCTCCTCCATCAACTCTTCCTCTAGAACGTCCTCCTCCATTGGTTCTTTCCCAGCGTTGTCCACAACGTCCTTAGCATTGCATTTCCTTGTCAATTTCTGGTTGGGACAACTCTCCAATTGCTCTCTCTCTAGCATGTCTCATCTCTCTGATAGGTTGTGCAGGTGCAGTTGGTGGGTTTTGAACAAGGTTAAGCACATGGTGTAAACTAGGGGTGGAACATGGGCTGGAGCAGTTGTAGGAGAAGGCTTCTTTCTTGTTCGTGCCATCGGGTAGAGTTATGGTTCTCACTCTGGTTGCTGCACTTCAGGCGAGTCGATCTCTTCTTCAATTGGACAACCCGAGGGGACAGTCACTTCGGATAGCTCATTTGCACTAGAGATATCTATTACCATGGGTGTTGGTTCTCACTCTATGATAGGATTCGGTTCTGTAAACTCTCAGTTCTAGTTTTTGCGTGCTCTGTGTGTGTTCATAAAATATTGTTTAATGGCGAAGCCTTGCATTTATACTCACCTATGCGTCCTGCAGTTGTCATATGATGGGAGGTTGAGGTCTAAATGATCACATGGGATTCTCGATCATAGCATCCCTTCATTAACTCAGCAACTTGAGTGTTGCGTTGTACCTATCAACACAGTTATGGAAGTTATGTCAAGGACAATTGATGGGACCAAAAAGCACGTCATCATTCTCCTCATATATCGTCGAATGAATGACGTTTCGCTGCCATAAATGCCTCAATATTTATTGGATAATTTCACTTTAATGTCATCCATCCTGTTGTTTCCACTTTTTCCTGCACTTTCTACCTTTTCCTCCGCTATTAGCTAGTTCCGCCACAGATGTGCAACATAATGGTTTCTGCCTCTTTTTTTCTTTTCTTTTCTTTCTCTCTCTCTTTTTTTCATGCGCAGTGAGATTTTAACCAGGAATGTTATGACCATCATAGTATGGTTTCAGAATACTTCCATTCACCATACCTACGACATAAGTTCCATCTAGTCTCTGCAGCTTTACTGCACCTGCATCAGTGCTGTGCGCGATCACATGTGGCCCTATCCAATGTGCCTTTAGGTTACATGGGTGTTTGACAAATTTTCTATCATACAAAAACACAAGTCCTCCAAATTAGAACACTTTAACCTGGATATGGCAATCATGCCATGCTTTCTATCTCTGCTTCTTGACAGTCTGATGAAATCTTGCAACAAAGCATTCCTCTTCCATCTGAATGAGTTGCGACAACCTTGGCTCAACAACATCTCAGTCAGTGCAATAATCCATAGACCCAGTACAATGTACTCCATTGGTACAATAGCTTCCTATCCATACACTAGTCTGGATGGGGTGTTCCCTATCAATCGCTTGCAATTTGTGCGATATTCCCATAGCACAGGTGATACTTTATGATCCTAGTCATCTCGACACACTTTGCATACCTTGGTCAATGAATTCTCTAGAATCTTGTTAAAATATTTGGATCGTTCAATTCACCCGAGGATGATATGGCGTCGACTTTTTATGCTGGATCTGAAACTCTACAATAAGCTCAGCAATCATTTTCTTAACAAAATGCGTACCTTGGTCGCTTAGTAGAATTTTGATACATCCAAATCTAGTCACCACATTTTCAAATAAGAACTTCGTCGCAGTTGCAGCAGTGCAATATTTAACAGGCGTAGCTTCAACCCATTTGGTTAAATATTCAATCGTATTGATAATCTAGAGTGCACCAATATTTTTCCATGGGGGACTGATAGAACCAACAAAATCAACAGCCCATTTGTTGAATGCTTGCAGTGTTATCTTTGGTGCAAGCGACATCTCGTCATGGCACAATGGTTTCCATGTTCTCTGGAAGATATCAGAGCACCTCCAGAAGCTCTTAGTATCCATGTGTATGGTTGGCCCCCATAATATTTCCTGTAATATCTTACACACAGTTTCCTTTCCCACGTAGTGTCCTCCTGCGACACCAGCATGTGCTTCACTCATCACCCAAGGTCGCTCATAATAAAAAGATAATGTCGTAGTATTTCATCTGCGTCCAGCTTATAGAGGTGTCCAACAATCAATGTGAAGTCCGTGGCTCTAAAGACCAAGTGTTTCTTCTAATTAGTGGAGAATCCTGGAGGCGCGTAGCCTGTACTTAGAAAGTGGATGATAGCGTTAAATTCCTTGTTTTTATCTTCCATCATAGTGACCACAAATAGTTGCGTGTCAAGAAAATTATCTTCCATGATGGTTGGCTCTTCACCACTTTCTATCCCTGGTAGGTAGTCTGGTGCAACATTCAGTTGACTAGGTTTGGAAATGACTCCAAAATCAAATTCTTGAAACAAGAGGTGCCATCAACAGTTCTCCCCCCCCAACACTGGCTTGTTGACTAGGTATTTTAGCACCGAATGATCAGTGTACATCTACAAATGTCCACCCAACAAGTAGTGTCAGAACTTCTGAAGTGCATATACCATAGAAAGGCGTTCTCTTTCTGTCATAGTGTAATTTTTCTCTATGGTTGACAATTTTATGCTAGAAAAAGAAATAGGGTCATCAAGCACACGCTCTCCTGGTTGTGTCAAAACTATGCCAAGCACGATAGACGATGCATCGACATGAACGTGGAATTTCTTCTTCTAGTCAGGGAATACAAGTATTGTCATGGTGATCATCTTATTCTTTAATTTGTAAAATCTTTCCTGGCAAGTTGGTGTCCACTGAAACTTTGCATCTTTCTTCAGCAGTTTCTCCATAGGTGCAGTGATCTCTGCATACCCTCTAATGAAATTCCTGGCAACAAAACCATTTGTTGGTCTCTTTCTCTTCCTTTTCTCGACCCTCAGTTCAACAACAGCACAATACCAACAAGACACCATAAGATATCTCCCTAATAGAGCAAGCTCAGTTAGCAATACCAGCGAGGGAGGCACAGTATCAACTGAGATATATTAATGGGTAATTTCCAAAACCATGTTTCTGTAGTTAGCGAGGGATTATAGTCCCTTGACGCATGGCGCAGGAGCTAGACAAAGACAATGGTATGGATTCTTTCTCTCTGTGACAGAAGCACAACTATGTGCCACAATCCAAACTTTAACAACTAGCGCAACTATGTGACACAACCGATTCGTTATACTTGACTGACAGTGCACGACTTATATTTATACTTAGTAGATTAACCATGAACTCATACACAACAATTCAACAATACTCTTAAACAATCATTCATTCATACGACAACATAAATTCAACAACAACTATAATTGTAATAATGTAATATACGCAAACATTCACATAAACATTCACCATTGAACAACATTCATCCATATAAAACAAGAAATAACGTGGAAACTCATATGGGAAAAACCACCAAGGTGCTCTTCATCTGGCATGGGAAATATAGGTAGCACCTTGTAGCCTGCAACTTGTAGACTGTTCATAAGATATGTCTTTCTGACTCGATCTTCTTGCTCTCATGCTCTATGGTTTATTGCTTCTATCAACTCCTACTGATCCGCACACAGCCTAGATTGACTCTTCTACTTTACTAGCGGTATGCACACACAGCTGCAAGATCCACAGCTCAATAGACTTCTACTTCTACCGGACTCTCCTTCGAGTTGACTACTGAATCTAACTAAATCCAATCTTATCCAATCTAACGGAATCCAATTGAACCCTTATACAGAGAGGGTTCCTCCTATTTATAGCATTTTCCAGACCACGCAGGTTCGACTGAGTACTACTCAGTTATTGCAGACTCAGGTAGCTACAAAATATCTCTATTACATTAAATGTCAGCCCATACCTAGCCGCAAAAGTCCTGCATGCATTAACCACAGCATTAACTAGACGTAGAAACGTCCTTCAGCTTGTCTATACTAGTCATAACTAGCCACAAAACTATCCTTCTATCTTTTGTTGGTTTGTCTTTCTGTAGTATTCCTTGACTTCTGCCTATCCATCATTAACTCTTCTACCTGTCTCTTCCATCAAATTTGGATGTGCTTTTCCTATTCACACCAACTCTATTGCAACTTCCTCTTCTCTGCGCTTCCTTTCCTTCTTTATCTTTCCTTTCTCCGTCGTGCGCATGTTTTATCTTTCTATGTTGGTTCATATGCTTCCTTATTGACCTGCTTTTCCCTTGTCATGCACACACTTTTCCTTCTTTGCTTGGGTGTCATATTCTTCCTTGTGCACTTTTCCTGGCCCAACAAGGCTGAAGAAGCCATTGGTGAATCAGACACACAGTCCGATCTCCTTCAATTCTCACAGGCTGATCATATTGATTGTATTCTAGTAAAATTAGCGACTAACATAGGAGATGATACTAACCAGTTAGAATTAAATGATAGATTTTGGTTTCTGTATTTTGATGGGTGTAAACCCCAAGAGGGATCAGGAGTAGGTTGCATCTTGATTGATCGATATAATAATAAACATGTTCTCTCTTGTAGACTAGAGTTCGAATGCGCAAATAACAATGTTGAATATGAGCCCCTAGTCTTGGGCCTGAAAAAATCTATTGAACTTAAGGTTATAAATTTAAAATTTTTGGGGAATTTCGAGATAATAGTAAGACAATTAAGAAACACCATTCATTTTTTTATCTCCACATATTAAGGGATACCAGTTGGAGCTATGGAATTTGATTACGCACTTCAATGCTTTCAATATAAATGCAGTACCTAGATTGCAGAACGTTGTAGCTGATTTATTATCTACTTCTGCATCTAGATTAGTGCCAACTAATAAAAAGTGTTCTATTGAATTTATTTTCAAGCCATCAATACCTAACAATGTTACAAATATGAGGGTGTTCGATGATGATGAACAAATCATCGATTTTTTGACAAATGAAGAATCTTTTAAAGAATCCATAATAGATGAAGGGATGTTTGATTTGTAAAGTAAATTCCGGAAACCAGCCAATGTGAAGAAAAATAGTTCATCAATGCAACATGAGATGGTTAATTTGGGATCAGGAACTATACCTAAATATGTCAATCTGGGAAAATGTTGCTTGTCTGGGGAAATATGTAAGTTCATCAAGTTTTTTTAGCAACACAAAGACATCTTCGCTTGGGCGTATGAATATCTAAAGACTTATGACACTCGCATCATCCAACATGTGATTCCCATCAAAAAATGATCCAGATTTATGTAGGAACGCAACATAATACACAAGTAACCATAGAAACAAATATGCAGTGGAAATAACACTTCATTTCGTTAATCAATAACTGAAACTTGTTTACATACATAATGGAAATAAACTAGCTAGAGTGTTGGTAGCTTATCTCTGAGAAGAGATGTGGCGGCTACATGACTCTGAAATCTGTGTTACAATGAGGCTCTAAGGGCTATATATTATTGAGAAACAATGGAAACCCTACACATCCAAAAACCTAACCCTAGGAGGTGAAACGCCTTAATGTGGGCCCCGTTGGGTAACTTGGTACATCAATTTCCTGGGGTCGTAACTTTAGCATACTACCTCTGTTTGACGTGCATGATACATCGTTAGAAAGATCTATTTAAGTACTACATCCATGAATAATAAATATTGAGTTTGAAATGGACTCGTATTTTCTCGACCATTCGATGCCGAAAAACGTCATTTAGGGCCTCAAAACGGCTCCGGAAGTTTAGGACCCCAAAACTGTAAAAAATAGTAAATTGTGCTACAATTAAGGAAACTAGAAAACTAAAAGAAACAATGGTGGGGTCCCAAGAGGAATAGGTGGGTGGCCACCAATATCCTCCTGGATCATTCCTCCCCCCTTAGGAAGCAATGGTCCCCATTGCGTTGAGTTCCTCCATGAGATGAAGAAACTTCTATTGAACTTGGTCCCTGGTGAGCCACTTTCCCTGGTGAAGGAGTTGGCATGCTTTGAAAGCTTGATATAGATGGATCTTCTGTTGGCGAGTGTTCTTGATCTATGTGTCCATAATCCGATCAGTTGTGGCTTGTTCCATGCAGTCAGGGTTTAACTCTGTTGGTGTGAGTTGTTCTGCCACGTCTAATGTGTCCAGTAGAGGTGGAAAGTAGGGTCGAAGGCGGTCCACATTGAACACTGGGTGAAGACCAAGGAATGGTGCAATAATAAGCTCAAAGGCATTGTCCCCAATTTCCTTGGTGATGGTGTATGGCCCATATCAGAGCGGGCGAAGCTTGCGGTGGGGTCCAGCGAGGCGCTCCTTCTGCAAATGTAGCCATACTTTGTCGCCCATCTAGAAGTTGTGTTGCACCCGATGTTGATCATATCGCTACTTGTACTTAGAATTGGATCTATCCAATATGTCATGAACCTGTTGGTGAATGTGCTGAATGCGCTCAATGAAGATGTTTTCCTTGGAAACTTCAAACTAGATATGAGCTGAATCAGCCTGAACAGCTACAAATGGCATGGCTACATCAATGGGACATAGTGGCTGGAATCCCAAGCCCACCTGAAAGGAGCTATGGTTGGTTGAGCTGTGGAGGGACCGGTTATAGCTATGTTGTACATAGGGGAGGCTCTCATCCCATGTGCATGGATGCTTTGAGTTTTACATGTGCAAAATGTGTACGATCATCCTGTTGACGACCTCTGTCTGGCCATTAGTCTGGGGATGGAAAGCTGTGGACTTTGTGAGGTTGGTGTTTAGCATTGACCATAGAATAGACCAGAATGTACTAATGAATCTACTGTCCCGGTCTGAGATTATAGATTTGTGGGATCCCAAAGTGTACCCACACTCGTTCAAAGAAAATTTTAGCAGTGGCTTCTGTTGTGATATTCTTCTTCTAGGCCACCATTAAAGCCATGTTTGAGAATCTTTCAACGACCACAAACAAAAATTCATTGCCGTGCTTAGTAGAAGGAAGGCTTGACATGTAATCCATGGAGATGGATTCCCAAGGTTGACTAGGGGTAGGCAACAGAGTATAGAGGCCTTGCTTCTTGATGGATGGTTTAGCAATGGTGCAGGAAGTACAGGATCAGATGTACTTCCCGATGTCCTGTCGAAGGTTCAGCCAATAGAAATACTTATGTAGTACTACCACTACTTTCTTGACCCCGAAATGCCCAGCAAACCGACTATAGTGTGCTTCCCAAATCATCTTGGCACGCTCACTTGAAGGAACACAAAGGTGTCCCATGTGACATAGTAGTACATCCTAGAGGTGAAATTTTGGAACTTGGTTTCCCTCCAAGAGCATCCGGTATGTGTGGCTGAATTATGGATCACTCTTGTAGAGAAGTAGCCAATCAAAAGTCTCGTGCCCACAAGAGTTGAGAGCGGTCATTATCGCCACGATCGGTGGTTGGCTGAGGTAGTCTGCAACATTATTGGTGCTTCCCTTCTTATACTTCTTGTTCAAATGAAACTATTGTAGATATGTGGACCACTTCTAATGGTGATTGTTCTGTAAATTCCCTTGTGTATGCATGAACTGTAGGGGTCAGTGGTCTATGTTGATGATCATTTCCTTCCCCAAAATGTAATGCTTCCATTTTTGGAAAGCCTGTATAATGGAATACATCTCTTTTTCATAAGTGGGATATTTACGGACTATGTCGAACAATGTCTCACTATGATATGCCACTGGATGCCCTTGTTGAGTAAGGAATGCCCCAATAGCATAGTCATAGGAATCTGTCTCGAACTCAAATGGTTGTTGCAAGTCTGGTAATGTGACCACTAGGGCATAGCAGAGGTGATGTTTCAATTCTGCAAACACCTTCTGCTGAGTTTCTGACCAAAAGAATTTTTCTTTCGCTCCTCCCTTGGTGACTTGACTCAAGGCCCAAGTGATATGAGAGAATCCCAACACGAACCTATGGTAGAAATTAGCAAGGCCCATAAGGCTGCGAAGCCTTGTTAGAGTAGTTGGGGCTGGCCAATCCCGAATGATTTGGATCTTGGTTGGATCCACATGTACCCCACACTCATCAATAATGTATCCCAGATACTGAACCTGGGTCATGCCAAAAGTGCATTTCTCCAAATTGGCACACAACTTGTGTTGCCGCAATGTTTGGAGGACCTGTCAAATGTGGTGGAGGTGCTCTTCCCAAGTCTGGCTGAAGATCAGGATGTCATCCAAGTACACTACTATAAATGATTTGGTGAATGGCCGTAATATGTCGTCCATCAGTCTCATGAAGGTTGCAGGAGCATTTGTTAGCCCGAAAGGCATGACCAACCCTTCGAAAAGGCCCTCCTTGGCTTTGAAGGCAGTCTTCCACACATCAGTCAATTCAATCAGTACTTGGTGATACTGGAACTTTAAGCCAATCTTGCTAAAATATTTCTCCCCTTTAAGCTGGTCCAAGAGGTCATCAATCCATGGGATCGAGTAGCTATTCTGGATAGTGATCTTGTTCAGCACCCGATAGTCAATACAGAGTCTCCAAGTCCCATCCTTATTTTGTACCAACACGATTGGGCTCCCATAGGGCGATGAACTTGGTCGGATGTGACCCTTCTATAGCAGCTCCTGAATTTGCCTCTTGATTTCATCATTCTCCAGAACAGAGCATTGATAGATCAGTCCATTGGGCAGTGATGCACCTGGGGTCATATCGATGGGGTGCTTGACCTCACAATGGAGAGGCACTCTGGTGGGTGAGGTGAATATGTCCCGATACTCCTCCACGACCTTGTCCATTTTTTTTTGTCATGCGAAGGGGCCCTATCTGGAGGTTGTGGCCATGATATTCTTCTTTCCTTGAGGGTGGATCATCAAGAAAACAAACTTGCCAATTTTGGAAATGAGCTTACTGCATTGTTTTGCAGTAACCAAAGAGATAGCAGCAGCGGGTGGTACCTTTGGTATCCTGTACAAATTATTTCCCAACGTAATAATAAAAGTGCGAGGCTGGGACTCATACACACCATGTCGCTTCCATAAGTATGGTTGACCTAATAATACATCACAAACATCAAGAGGAGCAATATCACATAATACCTCATCAGTGAAGGGCTTGATGTTGTAGGAAAGGTGACACTGCTGGCTGACACAGAGATCTCACCCTTGGTGAAGCCACCCAATGGTGTACATCTGCGGGTGTGCTATGGTGGGAAAACCCAACCGCTTCACGACTTCTCCTAAAATCAGGTTCTTCCGGCTCCCACTGTCGATAATGAACTGTAGTGGGGAACCCTTTACCCACATTTGGTAGTTGAAAAGATGCCCCTCCTCCTTTGAATATTCTAGTTCTTCCTTTTGGATCTTTGTGGTGCCAATGGTGGCGTTCGGCTCTACATTGATAATCTTATTCCCTCTGTCATTCCCCTTCTTAGGTTTTGATTCAGTGTCAGAGTATGCATATGATTTAGAAGTCTTTATCTCGGCCACCAGTGACTGCTTATCCTGACACTCACTTGTGTTGTGAGTGGGGCTCTTATGGAACTTGCACCACTTTCCCGCTTCCTTCTTCGACTTTGCAGTGTTGCACTTTGCTTGTGGATTTAGTGAGTTTTCTTGAGTCACCATGCCTTTTCTGTGTCCTTGATTCTGTAGTTTGGGGACACCTTTCCCTTGCTTCTGATTTGCATATCCAAAGTCTCGCTTTTTTTTTTGAATTTTTGCTCAATTTTGGTAGCATACCGATATGTCTTACCAAGTGAGGAGATGTCGAGGAACTCCATTTCCTCTTGAATGTATATGTGCAGAAAATTGTGGTACTTCAGCATCAAATGTTTCTCTAAATCTTGGATACCTAACTTGGTGCACAGGGTATGGAACAGATTTGTCAACTCATGCACATCTTGATCTCTTTGCTGCCCCAGTGTAGTCCATTGGATGTACTTGTCCTCATAGCTCCCCACTGGATAATATTGTCCCTTTATGGCATCTTGAAAATAATTCCAAATGGGTACAACCCAGAAAAAAGAGGGTTCCTCCTCATCCTTTCTCTCATAGTATGTTTCCCACCAGTCCTTGACATGGGGGGTGGATTTGAGTAGAGAAAAAGTAATCTTTTCCCGGTCAGAAAAGTCATGAACCGAGAAATATCCTTCTAATAGATTCAACCATCTATCTATGGCATATCCATCTATTCAACCATCAAATATGGGAATGTCGAAGTTTACTTGTACCTTAAAAGGGTTTGCGCCTCCAGAGTGGCTGCTACATGCAGATGCACCACCAATGGGAAGTCGTTGAAGGATCTGGGTGAAGTTATCCATCATCGCATTCCTTTGTTTTTCAAGGGCCTCCTCGAGCAACATTTTGATAGGATCTTTTGTGCCCTCGTCTTTCTTTTCATCCCCCATGGGTGGCAGTCGGGATTTGCGAGGTTGATCTTGTAAAGGTTCAACCAGATCGAGCCCTAACTCTTTCTATCCCGCCCTCATTGGGGACATGCAAAGAAGGATCGAGAAAGAGCAGATTTATCTGATACCACTGATTTGGATTTATGAAGGAACACAACAAAATACACAAATAAACATAGAAACAAATATGTAGTGGAAATAACACTTCATTTCATTAATCAATAACTAAAACTTGTTTACATACAGAATGGAAATAAACTAGCTAGAGTGCTGGTAACTTATCTCTGAGAAGAGATGTGGTGGCTACATGCCTCTGAACTCTATGTTACAATGAGGCTCAAAGGCCTATATATTATTGAGAAACAATGGAAACCCTANNNNATGTGGGCCCCATTGGGTAACTTGGTACATCAATTTCCCGGGGTCGTAACTTTAGCATACTACCTCCATTTGACGTGCATGATACATCGTTAGAAAGATCTTCTTAAGGACTACATCCATTAACAATAAATAACAAGGTTGGAATGGACTCATATTTTTCCGACCATTCGATGCTAAAAAAATGTCGTTTAGGGCCTCAAAATGGCTCCGGAAATTTAGGACCCAAAAATTGCCAAAAATAGTAAATTGTGCTACAATTAAGGAAACTGAAAAACTGGAAGAAACAATGGTGGGGTTCCAAGAGGAATAGGTGGGTGGCCACCAATATCCTCCTGGATCAAAAAAGGATCAAAACCGTTTCAACAACAACTTAGAAAGATGCACCCGAAGTTAGAACCTCTAATCTATAACGAAGTAAATAAGTTACTGGACACAAAGATCATTTTCAAGGTTCAACATTCTGAATGAGTGGCGATTCTATTCTCGGTGAGAAAAAAAGTCAGGAGAGATAAGGCTCTGTGTTGACTTCACAAACTTAAATAGAGCATCATATAAAGATAACTATCCGGTTCCACCAATGGAACAGATTTTACATATGGTTTCAGGCTCAGAAATATTCTTCCTATTAGATGGATTTTCAGGGTATAATCAAGTGTTAGTGGCCAAGCAGGACTGATTAAAGACAACACTTCATACAAAGTGGGGATCATTCACTTATAGAAGAATTCATTTTGTCCTCATGAACACTGAAGCCACATTTCAGAGGGCCATGGAAATTGCATTCAGAGGTTTAATTGTCCATTGTGTAGTAGTGTAGATGATGTAACAGTTTTCTCCAGGAGAAGAGAAGACCATGCTTTTCACTTCAAACAGATTTTTGACCGCAATAGAAAATATGGTAATTCAATTGCGGTCAAACATATTTTCTATTGCGGTCAAAAATGGTAAATAGTTCAGACCCTATATTCTAAAAAACAAAACAAAAGTTGTAGTTCCTCACCTAGTGATTAGGTCTCTTTTTGTGCAAAAAGAACTGGGTGAGCGAAGATGGAATTGGGTGACTACCCTGTAGGAGTATGACCTAGAATTCAAAATAGCTATCATCATCAAAGGTCAAGGGTTCTACAAGTTGATAGAAAAAAATCAAACTGATAAAGATCTTGATTGGGAGAATGAAGCTGGAGTGAACTTGATTGATGTATGTCCTATTTTCATTGGTCCTGAATCTAGGTATAGAGATCTGGTGTACTATCTTCAACAAGGATATATACTGGAGCATTGGAGCTCTAAGCAGATAAGGGCAATTTAGTTTAATTCAGCTCCATATCAAATAATGGATGGAGTGCTTTTGAGAAAAAAATATGATGAATTTTTGCTCAGATGTCTTGAAAGAGAGGCCGCCTCCAAAATAGTCAAAGAATCACATGACGGACCAGCAGGAGGACACTATTCTAGGGATACCACAACTCACAAGATTCTTACAACCGGATATTACTGGCCAACTTTATTTAAAGATGTCCGTTCCTATGAAAGAAAGTGTGATGCATGTCAGAGGAGTGGTGCAAAATTGGAAAAAGGGGAGCGACCGTTACAACTTGTTATAATTTCAGAGCCGTTTGAATAGTGGGGAATAGAGGTTATTGGGGAAATCAATCCGAATTCTTCATTACAACACCAATATATCATTACAGCTACCAATTATTTCACACAAGTGGTAGAGGTGATTCCATTGTGCAAAGTGAACGAAGATGTTGTCATTGAATTCCTGCAAGAGAACATTATGACAAGGTTTGGAGTTCCAATTTCTCTTGTTTTTTATAATGCATCTTATTTTTGATCTGTTAAAATAACTGATTTGTCTTATGAAAAGGGAATTAAGTTGCATTACTCAGCTAATTATTATCCTCAGGGAAATGGTTTAGTGGAATCGACAAATAAGAAACTTATATGAATTTTGAAGAAAGACGTTATTGAAAATCAGAGAAATTGCCACTCAACCCTTCCAAATGCACTTTGGGAAGATAGATTCACTACAAAGAATACCTTAGGACTGTCTCCCTATACTCTAGTATATGGAAACGAATATTTATTTCCCCCAATCATTGTTCTCCCGTCTTCGTGGTTAGCTCAAGCCTCAAGGGATTCTAGTAGCGAAGTTTTATAAGCATGAATTGACACTTTGTGAAAACTGGAGGAACTACTGCAAAAGGCTAAAGATAATTTCAACCAACATCAAGGTATCATCACAATATGGTTCAACAAGAGAAAATATGGTACAAGAAACTTTGATGTAGGAGAACTAGTTTTGAAATGGGATGATCCTCATGCAAAAAAGGGAAAACACACAATGTTCCAACATTTATGGATTGGCCCTTACTTAGTCACTGAAAAGTTAGGCCCTGCAACTTACAAATTGCAAGATTTACAAGGACATGAAGAAAGTATTCCTGTGAATGGCCTTTGTCTGAAGCATTACTTTACTTAGAGTCCTAGGAATCCTTTGTACATAAATAAACTTATTGTTATTGATTTTTTTTTCGAGTTGTTTATTTTCCTGTTTGTTTCACCTTATTTCATAGCCTTAGTTTGTTTGCTTTTAATAAGCTAGGACACTTTTTGGTGCTTGGAAGTATAGGCATCTGATTACACTCGAAATCTTTGGATGTCAGGAATTGCTTATGGGAAAGAGAAGATGATAAAGTTCGATCATAATGATATTGTTTAAATATTGACAGATGATTGAAAGGGAAACTAGTCTTCAATTTCACATTTGAATCATTATAACCCCTTTGAAATAACTGATCTTAAGAGGTCTAGAGTACTATCTTGGGGTTTCATCCATTCTCACATTAATACCTGTCTTAGGAAGCATATCATGATGGACCCATGGAAAGGAAGTCGATCTGACGGATGTATGGTATTCAAAATGACCCCATTGCTACAAATAAAAAAAGGCCAAAAGGATTAGATTGAAAAGTCAATTTTCTGAAATATTCAATATTCAATGAAATAAATGATGCTGAAGAAATTAATCATGATAACAAAAGGGCTGTCAAAACAACAAATATCAGCACGGTTCTTCTCCGTCTGTGAGCTTGATAAGAAAAAAAAGTTGTCACTCACACAAAAGGACATTGTGGATGGAATAACCTGTACCAAATTATCAAAGTAAAAGGAAGGCTCGAAATACTTTTTCAGTCATAAAGAAAGCATCAAAATAAATCATCAATTTTTTATTTCCACATAGATCAACAGTTTAGAGTCGCCCTACATAGATCAACAACTCAGAAGGTTTCAGAAGGGAGAAAGTGGAAAAGATGAGGCGAAAAGTTAGAAATTGAACTTTGTGAAAGATGGAAAATTTAACTTCATATTTCTATGACCATGGATTGACAACTAGGGATGAGTCTGCAAGGATCCAATGGCCAGGAAAAGGCGGAAGCAAAAAAGCGGAAGTGAAAAAGCGGAAGCGAAAATGTGGAGGCAGAAAAGTAGAATTTTAACTTGATAAAATTGGTGAACCCAATTCTTTCTTTTTGGAAAGGCGGAGGAAAAAAGGAGTTGTCAAGGATGCATGATCTAACCATTCAAATCAGACCCGATCCATCTTTGAGATGATCTAAGCCGTTCAACCTCTATTTTTTTTACTATGAACCATTGGGGAAAATGAGAAATCTTTTTCTGAAACATAAACTAAATATTTTACTTGCTTAAACAGGGTGCTAATCATCGTGTTTTTTGTTCTATTTAAATAAACGACACATATCATTAAACTTACAATTGAAAATACAGTGATTAGTTATAGTCACCATTGACAAATTATTGTTGTTGTTTCCATATCAGATATATCTCTCATGATGTTCTCTTTTTGTATTACATATACTATGGTTCACAAAGTAAGCATGGGAGATTGCAAGATCAGGTAAAGGTTGTGGTTTTCAATGGCTCATATTCATGGCAGATAGAGATCTACAGTCTTGAATAATCCCGCTGTTTCAACTTGTGCGAATGAAATAAATTTCTCAGATCCATGGAATTGTTTAAAGGGATACATCTTTCAACATAAAAAATCAATGGTGGAATCATATCGACGGTGGGCATGCATTTCGTTGATTCAACATGGCCGTGGAAAATAAATTTTGAAATCTACGGAATCATATCTACGGTGGAGAAAATTTCCGTTGATTCAACTAGCATGGGGAAATGAACTTTTGAAATATTCGGAATTGGTTCAAGGGATTCATCTTTCAATGGATGAGATGAAGGTATGATCTAGATCAACGATTGAGGTTGATTTCGCGGATTGAATGTTCACAGAAGATGGAATATTTCGACGATGTAAAATCATATAGACACGACAGGATCAGACAGAGGAGATCTTGGTGGAATTATGATCTACGATCACAAATGAATTTCATAATGCAAAGATGCAGGAACAATAAGGGACTATGTATTTCCATCAAGGAAATACCCGCATAATTTGTTTTCATTTGTTTGTTTTATGAAACCATTAGATCCATCCAGGTGGGCGAATAAGAAGCCTGGGAATCTCCTGGGTGATGGATAGAGATAGTATAAATACGAGTGCAGAGAACCATAGTAAGTATTTTTGCCTCGTGAAAGAATTATGGACTATTGTTGTAAAAGAGATACCTCTTTGCTAATAAGAAGGATCATTTTGCTGGAACAAAGGTCTTGCGTAGGGATTTAATCAGAATGTGTGGAATGCATACTGTAGAACTATTTCTTCTTGCTTCTATACATCATATTGTGAGATTGTTCTAACCTCCTAGAACTATTTCCTTGGTCATGAATGTATGTTGTCTATATCAATGTCTGTGTTGATAGGGTAATAAATGGTTTAATTATATTAGAGCTACCTTTGGTATTCTTTTTGCTGTGAATGTGATTATTGTGTTGGTACAACTATCTGTTAGACCTTTATGAGAATTTAGAGTATATTAATCTGAAATCTAAATTTGCTCCATGTACGGGGATAGAATAGTTTAGTTTTAGATTAGATTAGACATGCATTTAGCTTAGGCATTTCTATATCATTCTTTAAACAAAAATATTAAAAGCAGTGGACTGGGACATAACTAGTCAAATATTAAAGAAATTAATATATGTTATCTAGAACCGTGAACCAGATAGATTCCCCACACCAAACGATGTCTGATCTAATTTGGGATCATTCACCTGGGAGAATCCCTACTGATTGGTACCTAGGATTTTTCTACGCATCAACATAAGGGTAACGAGAAAGGAAGATTTCAATGTACTTATTGCAACAAATATTCTCACAATGAAAAAAATTTCTTTGAAAATAAAATGGAAATCATGACTAAGTCGCTTGAAAGAAACAACATTGATGTGCCAAATTTTGCAAGAACGAAAACATATGTTGATCCCCAGGGACACTATAACACTATGCAATTCAAAGAAATGATTCTCATGCATTGGTTGCTAGAATAAAGTATGTTTTTGATGTCTCTAATTTTGATACTCATTCTGATATATCAGAATCAGAAATCTCTTTGCCTCCCCTTGAAAAAATACCTATCACTCTCCCAGAGCCATCTCCTCTCAATACTAGTTTTTTACCACTAGTTTCCGACTTGTCTTCACGTGAATCCTTCAAATTCCATTCAGATTATTATTTCTTTGATTTAGAAGATGACTTTTAGCATGATATGTAGGTTATGACACCTTTGTACCATCCATTTGATACTCAGAAGACCCTACAACTACAAAATTCTTTAGTTGGTAAACTAGACAATTTCATGGTTTCCTATATTGTGTCACTAGTGAAAGTTGTTATCATGTATTTTTTTCTATCATTGGAGATAAGTGAGCTGCTGTTATAAAATGTTTGGGTCTGATATAACTTTTATTAGTTCCAATTATAGAACCTTTTTCTCACCAAATTTGCCCAAATGTCAACGTAGACTAGTTGAACCTAGTATTTCTACTGTAACTCAACCGGTTTTTAGAGCCACTATACCTTGGTTGCTTTCTGCTCCATATGAATTAATTTATGATATATCAGATCCTAATAAGCTCTATTACAGAATTAGAAAGGTTTCACATCAGTTTGGAAAGAAGGTTCATGATCGGGTTCACCATTATGCAGCTACACTACAGATTGTGCTTGCCGATTTCATTGATGTTCTTTGGTTAAGAGATGATTGCAAAAATCTCTTTTCCATCTCTGATTGTATGTTCAGATCCGATATTTTATGTTTTCACATTAAATAGAGCTCACGTGAATCTCCTTCATCAACAGAAGATGATCTACAAGGGGCTTCTCTTCATGCTTTTTGTCTACACAAAATTCAAAATATGATACATGATCAAGGAATATACAACAACGATACAAAGTTTTTAACCAAGAAACAGTACATACAACTTATTCAAGTACAAAAAAAAGACAGATTGAATATATTCATTTAGATTATGTGCCATTTCCATTTTTTAGGAATGATTTTCCCCGTGCGGTTTTTCCTGTTTCCTCATTTTACATGGATAAATATTTTTTACTTTAGATTGTAATGGGTTACCTTTGGTCTTAGTTACCAGGGCCCAGGTCATCCAAATTTAGGATTAAATGTGGGTGTTAGGATTATTATTAATCCTCCCTTTTTCTCCTTGTCCATTTATAGTCTATTAGATCATCATGCCTAACTTAGGAGTCATTTACTTATGTTTGGTGCCTTGGGTCCACCAGAGCCTTTGGTTCCACCAATGCCATTGGGTCCACTGGTACCAACCACTAGAGTGTGGGGAAGAAATAGAGAGGTTATATTCCACTTAATGCATGTGCATGCATGAGTTGATGTTCCTCTAATACCAATCCCTAAATTTTATGAGCCACTCTAAGTGGTTGTTCTATGTACACTTCATCCTCAAAACCTTTTTCATTCATGCCTTAGGACTAAATTCCTTACATTTATACCATGTGCTTAGGCTATGGTAAGTCCCATGGCCTCTAACCTTTATTTCAAATATTATTTCATTAAAGGGTGGGATCAAGACTATGGTATAGTCTCCCAACCCTTAGGGCTATTTAATCTCTAGTAAAACTAATAAAAAAAATCAAGAAACTATAAAACATCATCTTTGGGTGTAGCTTAATACAACAGATGGCGCTTGTTGTTCCCGCAGCTAGCGGAACTTTGCATTTAAGCAAAATGATATGAATAACTTACAAAATCCTCATCAACTAAACACATGAGTGAAACTACTTGTCAAGAATTACTTAAATTACTATTAGTCATATGTATGCAATTTTTTTTTTATTACGAATTTTTGAGGCGTGCTACACTTATACCCCGACCATATCAAGGTCCTCATTTTTTATAGAGCTAGATGAAGGATAAGCATACTACCTTATCGGCCCCAAATAGATAAGATCCTTCTCTCTAGCCCCAACCAAATCAAGGTCCTCCTTGTTGTTTACTATCCAAGGATAATGATCTACCATGTTGGCCTCAACCAAATCAAGGTAAATTACGAATTCAAGGGAAGGAACTGTAAAATATCATTGCTTGATATTGCTAGTTCATACAGTACCTTGTAAGGGTGCCCCTTATCCAAACTATTGGAATAAGTTCCTTTTCACTCCTATTCAAACTTGGTTTATCAACCAAACCATGCCACATTTACATGATATGTGAGAAAATCCAAAAAAATTATGTACATACAAACATTCAGAACTTGGTATATACATTTTATGCAACCATGACCATAAAACATTTCTAGAATCTAATTAGAAATTCAATACACCCGCAAAACATTTCTCAAATCTAATTAAAAGTTGAATACACCCACTAAAGATTCCTCAAATCAAATTAAAAATTCATTACACCCACTAAATATTCCTCATATCTGATTAAAAATTCAATATATCAATAACAAATAAAATTGTCAACTGTATGAAGTAAAAACCTTTGACAAAATCACAAAAAGAGTTGAGGTGTAGGAAGCTCCCTTCTACTTCTAAGTACATTACTAGGTGTGAATTACACACTATAAACCTGATTCATGAACACCTTTCCAATCACAAAATTATAGTACCATGATGACTTTTTTAACTTCGAAACTAGTTGTTGCTTTCTCAATCATGTGAACTAAAAGCCTTTCACAAAATCACAACAAAAATTAAGGTGTAGAAAGCTCCCTTTTACTTTTAAGAGTACATATTACTATGTGTGAATAAAAGTATAAATAGAATTTATGAACACCATTCCAATTACAAAAATCTAATAACATAATAATTTTTTTAACCCCCAAATATAATGACATGATAATTTTCTTATCTCCCAACTTGTTGCTTTCTCCCACGATAATTCGCGTCAAATTACTTGTCCTTTTTAGAGGACACAAAGGACACATAGTTAATAATTAGTGACTGAGAGATGTTATTTACTGCACACATTTTCCATGAACTTAGTCACTTGGTCACGTCGTCTGTTACTAAAGGTATGTCGCCCACTTAGAAAATAACTCACATTCAATCCATGAACGTAGTGAAGTTGTATGTTGGGTCTCTATCTCGTTAGCCAAGTATCAACTTTTGGAAATTTGATTCTAAAAATATTTAGAGTTTTTCTAGGGTAACAATTTTAGTGGCGGTTGGATAGATTGTTCTTCCAGCTAACATAAAACCTAATCCCAATGCTTGGTTTTCACCTTAATCTTCAAATAAAACTATTCACCAAGTAAAGCATCTTTGATGGATGCGATTTTCAGAGTTGTATTATCCATCACTTAGAAAATAATTTATATTCAATATCCCATCACTTAGAAATTAATTTATATTCAATATCCTTTATAGAAAGAACAAATTTCAAAATTTACATAACTCGGTTCATATACAATCAATAACAATGTTTGTTGTTTAGGGTTGTTTTTAAAAGTGGATGTTTTTCTAGAATTTTGTTTAGTGTTGTTTTTAAAAGTGGATGTTTTTCTTGAATTTCATTTAAACCAGTATGATTTACCAATCGGTCAAAGGAATGAAATTTCTAGATTTATTGGAACCTTGTTTTACTCTTTCTTGATTTTTTAAAAACTAACCTAGATTTTCTAAATGCTGTGGATCTTTTATTGGAATCTTTGTTTTCCTTTTCCTTGATTATTTTGACTAATTATGCTCTTGCATAGCAACTGTGTTCATACAGATCTATTCTTCTTGAGCCCTTATCATCCACTCAATGAAACTTACAGTTTTTGTCTAGTATACATGATAAAATGAAACATTCGTGATCATAAAGAATTCTACCTCATATATTCTACTGACTCTCTTAGATTCTACGTGACCCTCCTTTTTAATTATCGAATCTTCCTTACAGTTTACTTGGAGGTAAGCACTATGCCTTGTTCTACTAAATATGCTCTGCACTTAGTTGGTTTATTTCCTCCTGACCACATTCCCTTCAGTGATCAGAATAGGAAAATTATCACATGGAACTTTGTTCATTGTGTTAAGTCATGTTTTTGTTTTGCATCTTTTAATACTTTTATTTTTGTTTTGAAGCTTGGTTTTCATTCCTAGAAAATTTTGTTGATTGACCTAGTTTGAATTTTTCCCTTTAGCTTTTATGTTATTTGATTTCTTAGTTTATTTTTACAAGTTTTGGTTTGATTTTATGATCAAAGCGATTATAAGGCTTATATGGATTAAAAAGTCTAAAAATATAGCATACAAGTTTAATCGAGACTCCTAAACCAAGTTTAAACCCTTATTATCAGCTTAATTTTTGCAAATCATTAACCTAAATTTTCTTGTAGCGCAAGTCAGAAACAAATGCATAGAGGTGCTACAAGAAAGTCGCGCAAGTTAAAAAACATCTTTCAACGTTGCAGAGATTTAGTTCTCTAAAGCGTCGACACTGTGGCAGCACAATGGTTTAAAGCGCCGACGAGATAGTTGATAGAGCTTCTGATCGCCGATCACAAAGCCAATCATCTAAAGTGCTGCACAAGTTTAAAATCATCTTTCGATGTTGCGGAGATTCAATGGTCTAAATCACTTACACTGCGGCAGCACAATGGTTTAAAGCTCCAATGAAGTAGTTGATAAAGCTTCCGATCGTGAAGCTAGTTCTCTAAAGCACTGCAGCAGCATAGTGATCTAAAGCTCCGACGAGGTAGTTGATAAAAGTTTCGATCGCCGACAAGTTAGTAATGGGAAGTACTGATTCGTTCAGTCTTGAATCTCCGATTGCTAAAGTTGAGAAAGATTAGTTGTTAGTGATGGAAGATGCCGATACCGCGGGAACATTTAAATGTTAATCACTGTAACAAGTGTGAATATAATCATGAAGGTGAATCATGGCGGTTTTTTGCAGAAGTGATGGTATAATGATGGCATACCATAATGAGATAAAGGCGTTTTGAATCACGTTTTTTCCTGAAGAGCATGTAGAGCAGGTGGAGATCATGGCTGAAATTTAGTACTTGAAGATCGTAATTTTGAAACATAGTGAAAATTAGGGTTTTCAGGAGTGATTGTATGGAGTGTCAAAACGGTCAAAGAAAATTGGGGCATGCAGATCGACACCTGACAGACATGAGAATAGAATTTCAGTAGCTGGATTAGTGGTTTTAACAGGTAAGCTGCAAATTCATTTCCAAGGTTTATTAGTTTGGAGTTTTTCTAAACAGAAGATTAATGACTGAATTGAGGGAATACTATTAGTTGTTAAGCTTAATTGATACTAAATGATGGATGCTTAGTAATGAAGTTAAACTATTGTTCAGCTTAAAAAGACAGTTAGAGTGTGTTGTATTTATAGAAGCTGTTTGACAATATTTTAAAATTAAAAAGAGTGGAAAGACCAATAGGGTGGAACCCTCAGACTTAAGTTGGGTGAAAAACTTTCTAGATTGTGCACAGTTGTTTGCAGAAGCAGGATGGTTAGTGTTCTTTGAAAAGATTGAAGGTTATCATTTAGAGGTTTCTTACAAGTTTGCTCAATGTTTAGACAAGGATGTAGTGTCTTTTAACACTATGAAATTCAAATTAAACAGGGGGTTACTAGCAGAAGCAACAGGGATTTTGGATGAGGGAGAATTTTGGTTCAAAAAGGTGCCCTTCACCTTTGATGCTAAGAGATATTTGTTTCCAGGTGTAGTAGTAGACTGGGTAAAAGGTGTTCCCATTCAAAACCTTAAACCTGAGTGGATTGAACCTATCAAAATATTACAAAGCTATGTCACCTATGAGGGGATATTTTCCTTTGTGTTTAAATATCATTTTAGATTCCTCCAACATCTCAGTCATGAATCTAAAATGAATATTCCTTTCGTCTTTTTGAAAATATTACAGAAGATGTCATGTAGAGTGAGAGAATACCAGGACCATACAAAACAATCATTTTTTCACCATGGGCTCATAAAACTCATTATAAGTACTGTATTGCAGAAAAGAGAAAATACATGGGAGCACTTCATATTTTGTTCAGGTTTCAAGACTGAGCAGGAGGAACAGTCCCAAAAGAGACAGGTAGATAAGGGTCAAACTATGATTAATAATCTTAAAAAGAAATCCATAGTCAAAGATGAAGAAATTGATAAACTAGGAGAAGCTTCAAATCAGGAAAATGAAACATTGAGTTTGGACAACAAGTTAATGTTGAGGAAAGCAAAGTTTTACAGTCATAGATAAAGGAATTTAAGCCAGTCGAAGAAGTTTTACCTACAGAACCATATCAAGATCCAAAAGAAGATATTAAGGAGTAGAATCAAATCCCTATTACAGTATTGTCAGAAGAGGATGAAAAATACTTGTCTGATGAGGCTAGAGTTCTTGTTACTAATGAAGCTAGGGTTTGTGCTAAGCAAGAAATTCACACTCATTGTGATGAGGAAACAGTGTCCAAAAAGAAAAGAATTAAGGTTGTTGAATTTGCCTCAATAACGCATCAAGGAAAGTTTCTGAAGAGGTTGGGAGAGGTTGCAGCCGTCTGGAGACCTAAGACAAGGCCGAAGAACAAACTTAGGTTAGACATGAAAAAGCTATTGAATACCAAGTTGGCTAAAGAAAAGGTTACATTAATAAAAGATTCATCATCTCAAGAGAAATTAGATGATAGTGAAGATGACAATAAAGAAATTATAAAAGGTAAAGATAAATCTGTCTTCACTAATACTAAGATCTCTGATATTTTCCTGGAGATTCAAAATCAGATGATTCAAGAACAGCAGCAAAATGAGATAAAGAGTTCTTGTCTAGAGAAAAGAGAGATAGTTGAAGAATAATCTCACTGCAATGCTAAAACTGAAGAACATCTAGAGATTCATGTGACTTCCACAGAGCTTATGAAGGAGGATGAATAAATCTATAAGAAACTGAAAATCCCATGGACACCAGAAGGGATGCAAACAATCTCAGGAGACAAATGTATTGATTCTTAAAAAGAAAACCTGCAAAGAAGCATTAAGAAATACAAACATCAAGTTGAATATATGCATGAAACTAATGATGGATTAGTTACTGGAAACAGGAGACTTAGAGAAGACTTGGAAGAGGTTAACAGTCATTACCAGGGATTAATTGCAGTTTCAAGGGAAGCTCTTAAAAGGAAAAGGAAAACAGAGAATCAGTTCACACAGCTAAAGAAGACTATCCAGGAGCTAACTCAGCAGAATGAGGAGCTAACAAGGAGGGTTGCAGACTTGGAGGCAAAGCACTTGAAAGCGAAAAAGAAAACTCAAGCCTTGGAGGGGATTTCTTTACTAGTTGAAGCAACTAAAGATTTGTAAAGTTCATTAAGGAAGTCAGTTATTAGTTAAGTTTGGAAAGTCATTTTATTTTGTGTATAATGATAGTTTATATGAAACTATTTGATAGATAGCCTAAAGCAGTTAGGGTTCAGTAATTCAACTGGTTTTGAAGGAATAGGATAAATGTAAGTCTGAAAGAAGACAAAGGGTTCGATTTTGTGCTGGCAAGGGAAGGCTATCAGGCTGGTTTATAAGCTAAGTAAAAGACTCTTATGTGTTTTTGATGACTGAACTATGAAATATATGCATTATATTGCCTTCCTATTATTGACTAGTTTCATTTCTAATTTGTGTTAATTACTCAGTTGGTATATTCATTTCCTATTTAATGTTTTTATGCTTGAAATGCTTGCTAACTGTGGGTGAAACTCAGTATTGTGTTTAATCTGTTGGATTATGGTTTATATGATATGCATCTCAATCATTTAAATACTCATGATTTAGTGTTTTCTTTGGTTTTATGAATGTTTCCCTCTTGTCTTCAAATTGTTCAACCAAAACCCTAAAAAAAAGCCCTATTTTACTTTATTGCGATTTTTGAGATTGTGTTGGCTTGTTCTTCTGTAGTCTAAGAACAATTTCTGGCACTAACATATTTGGCACCATTGCCAGGGACGAAGTTGAAAACCTAATTTCCCTGGGATACTTATCATTTCACTGGTCTTAAGTGGTGAACTTAAACCAGTAGATATTAGAGACTACTTTTCACCAATATTTCACAGTGGCTACTAAGGGAGTTGGAACAAGAAACAAACCTAGTTCACCTTTACAGCTGGTTGTTTCATACCCAGAGAAGATACTAAAAACAGCTACAAATATCCGAAGGTCTCATTCATCACCAGCCCTATGTAACCCTGATCAGTTAGATATTTCATCACCTTTTTCTGTTCTGAAGGGAGAAGAACAAGAGTCATCTTGGTTGAAGCCTACAATTCTTGTCAGTAATTTTCAAGTTTTCACTGATCCTCAATCCTTCAAGAAAGAAAAGACTATATCCCATGGTAGAATCCCTTTATTTCTTCTCAAAGTTGGTAAAAATCCATTTCATCCAAGTTCCAGTCAAGTCTTTCAATCACCAAAACCAGTCAACTTAAAGATGGCAGCCCAAAATCAGCCATTAGATATTATGGACCGAATGGTTGTAGCTAGGTATGCACCTTTAGTTTTTCATCAGCCTTTGAATGCACTTCCTGGAGGTGATTACCAGAAATACTTGCCAAGGTTTAATGGACAAGGTGAAACCACAGCTGAGCAGCATTGGGAGGCTTTTCTTAGCTATGCTGATAATCAAAATATTGAGGCAAGGATGTATGGATGAGGATATTTGTACAGAGTCTTAATGGAGAAGTAAGAAAATGGTTCAGGGATTTTCCCACAAATTCTATCACTATCATAGAAGAGCTTCATAACCTTTTCATGAAACAATGGGGTGACACCAAGGATCATACATATTACATCACTGAGTTTGGATCCCTTAGGAGAAAGAAGGATGAAACCATAACTGATTTTTCAAAGAGATTCAATAAAATGTATGGCAAAATTCCTACAGAGATAAAACCTTTAGAAACATCTGCAAAACTCACCTATGCTAATGCTTTTGATCATGAATTTTCCCTACTTTTAAGAGAAAGAAGACCTATTACTTTACTGAATATGCAGGATGCAGCATTAGAAGTGGAGTCCAATATATTAGCTTCTAATAAATTGAAGGGAAATACAGCTCAACAGATATATGACAGGAAGGGTAAGAAAGAGGTAGCTCCAGGGGTTTCAACATCCCACTCTGCAGAAAGTAAAATTGATGAGATGGCCAAGCTAGTTAATATCCTGACTGCAAAATTAAACAAGTTGGAACTAGAGAATAATTCAAATAAACCTGTTCAAGAGGGTGATAGAAACCCTAATAATCAAAACCAATTCAGAAGATAGTTTGCACCTCGTTTCATTCCTAGAGAGAGAAGAAACAATGACATACAATGAGAAAGAAGGGAAACTGAGGATCAAAAAGTACCACCCCCACTTCATAATAATGTAGTTGATGAAGAAGAAATTGAAGAGGAAGTGTTCTTTGAAGATACAGACTAGGATATGAATTATTTTGGAGAACAGTTAACTGAGGGTTTTGTCACTGAAGAAGAGTTTTTAAACTCAGAATATTATGATGTTGATATGTTTGAAACAGAAAATGATTTAAATCTTGAAGTGACTGCTGTAACTACTAATACATACCAGACTGAACCAAAGAAAACTTTAAATTTGAGGTCAGGTCTAAAGCAAGTAGTTCAAAATCCAAAGAAAAAGGTAGTTGTACCTCCTAAACAACAGTCTGATCCTATGTTAGAGAAAAAGCAAACTCATGATAAACAAAAAAAGAATGTGGAAGTTGAAGAGATAAACAAAAGTGTGCAGAATTTTACTCTGGAAAATGAATTAGGAAAAATCAAGATCCCTATGCCTTTTACTGAATTAATGAAGAACCCTTCTTACAAAAATTCAGTTCTGAAAATGATTGGTTCAGAAAATAGTCAGCCTCTCTCTGATAGAGTGAATCTACAAGAAGAAAGCCATAAAATCTTTACTGGATCAGCTTTAGCAGAAAAAACTAAAAATGAAGCAGGTGCATCACCTCCTTTTTACATCACACTAACTATTCATGAACAGATGATACATAACTGTCTTTTGGATTCAGGAGCATCACACAACGCCAAAGGCTGTCATGGAGGCTCTAGGTTTGAGTATAACAAAACCCTATAATGATTTGTATGCTTTTGATTCACGAGTTGTAAAATGTTTAGGACTGATTAAAGATATGGTTGTCAGTTTGGCTCAGCTACCAATGAAGAGTCTGATTATGGATGTGGTAGTAGCAGACATAACACCTAAATTTGGACTACTCCTTTCTTGATCTTGGGAAAATAAGGTTGGTGGGACTCTACAAATGGATTTAACATATGCCACCATTCCTGTATTTGGAGGAGAAAACAGAAGGTTATACAGAGAGTTACAATTTGCTTATATTGTGACAGATGTAAAGAACCCTACAAATCATCCCTTGTATGTTGTTGACAAGGATTTGGGTACTTGTATGTTGCATTGTAGTGATGATGATAATACTACTGGTTTATTACAGGTTGAAAAGAAAAATCCAGTAAAATCCACTAGGGAACAAGAAGATGAACTTTGGCAATTATACTTTGATGGATCATCTTGTAAGGAAGGTGCTAGAGCAGGGGTTCTTTTAATATCTCCTGGTGGTGAAACAGTAAAGCTGATGTATAAATTGGAATTTTTTACCACCAATAACACTGCAGAATATGAAGCTTTGTTGTTAGGTTTGAAAGCTGCAAAATATCTAGGTATTCAGCAGATTTCTGTGTATGGCAACTCCGAGTTGGTTGTTCAGCAGGTGAGGAATAACTATCAAGTAAAATAAGATTTGCTGAAAGTGTACCGAAATGAAGTGTGGGATATGATAGAAAATTATTTTGTGGATTTTAACATCACTTATATTCCCAGGGATGACAACCAAACTTCTGATTCTTTGGCCCTAGTAGCCACACATTTTAGGATTCCTAAAACAACACAGCTAAAGTATCCTATTGAGGTTAGGTATAGACCTTCTATGCCTGATAATGTAAAGCAGTGGAAAATTTTTGAAGATGACATTGAAATAAAAAGGTGTTTAGAGCTGACAGATGAGTTTTCCAATTCCCTAGTTGATCAGGAAGAAGATGATGACGATGAAGAGTTTGAAGGTGTTGCAGAAGTTGAGATTGGAGGTCACAAGATCATTGAGCTTAAAAGTAATTTCATTCCTAAAGGATTGGTGCCTTTAGAGAGAATATTTTCAAAGGATGATACACCTTTAAAACCTGTTGTGCAATCTTTAGAAGAAAATGTAGTAGACTGTAATATTGGCACTCCTGAACATCTTAGAATGGTGAAGATTTCAAAAGCACGCACAGTAGAGCAAAGAAACAGGTACATTAAGTTGTTAAAAGAGTATGTTGATGTTTTTGCTTGGTCATATGAATATTTGAAAACATATGATACTCGAATTATACAGCATAAAGTGCCTTTAAAACCGAATGTTAAACCTTTCAAACAGAAATTAAGGAGGATAAATCCATCTTTGTTTCCTGTTATTGAAAAAGAAGTGAAAAAGTTATTAGATGCCAAGATCATTGTTCCCCTCAGATATTCTTCATGGGTTTCCAATTTAGTTCCTTTCATAAAAAAGAATGGAGAAATTAGACTATGTGTTGATTTTCGAAATCTGAATAGGTCTTCATTGAAAGACAATTACCCTTTGCCCAAAATAGAACAAATATTGCAGAAGGTGGTTAGTGCACAAAGAATTTCTATGGTTGATGGTTTTTTAGGATATAATCAAATTTCCATGCATCCTGATGACAGAGAAAAAATAGCTTTTACTACACCTTGGGGTATGTTCATGTATGACAAAATGCCTTTTGGACTAATGAATGTTGGAGCAACTTTTCAAAGATCTATGGACATAGCCTTTGCGGGGGAAAGAGACAAGTTTGTAGTGATTTATTTAGATGATATTACAGTCCTTTCACAATGAGATGATGAACATCTAAACACTTGAAACAAACTTTTCTGAAATGCAGAAAATATGGTTTATCTCTTAATCCAAAAAAATCACATTTTGTTGTACAAGAAGGTAAATTATTGGGTCATTTGGTTTCAGCTGATGGCATAAGGATGGATCCGGAGAGGGTGAAAGCAATACTGAAAATAAATTTTCCAAGGAGCAAGAAGGATGTACAATATTTCATTGGTAAAATCAATTTTCTGCATTGGTTTATACCAAATTTTGCTGAGACTATCAAACATATTACATCCATCTTGAAGAAAGATCAAGAGGTCAAGTGGACTGCAGAAGCAAAGAATTCATTCAAAAAAATTAAGATGGCTCTTATTGAAGCTCCAGTATTAGTTAGTCTAGATTTCACAAAGGAATTTCTAACCTTTTCTTTTGCATCTGAAGATACATTGGCTATTGTTTTATTACAGCAGAATAAGGATGGTCTTGAACAGCCTATTGCATTTTTCAGCAAAACTCTTAGAGATTCGGAGATAAAATACAGCATTTTAGAGAAACAGGCTTACTCTTTGGTAAAAGCTTTGAAGTTTTTAAGAATTTATGTTTTTCATTCCAAAGTTATTGCTTATGTACCTAATGCTGCCATAAAGGATGTTTTGACTCATCCTGACAGTGAGGGAAAAAGAGGAAAGTGGATTTCCAAAATCATGGAATATGATGTGGATATCAGACCTACAAAGCTAGTAAAGGGACAAGGTCTAGCTAAATTGCTATCTTATTCAAATTTCCAAGCTTTAGGGCTACATCTAATGGAAGAATAGCCAACACAGGAAGAAAGTCAAGCAGAGCTGGAGAAAGAGAAGATTATGGATTACTATTCATCATCTACATGATATGCAAACATTGTATACTTTCTTTTGCATTTGCAATGTCCAGAACACTTAGACAAGAAACTTGCTAGGTATTTGAAGTTGAAAACCACTAAGTATTGTTTGGTAGAACAGCAACTATTTTGGAAAGATCTAGGGGGTATCCTACTCAGATGTTTAGATAAACATGAAATTGAAGGAGTAATTTCTGAATCTCATGAAGGTGCTTGTGGAGGACATAAGTATTGGAAGGCAATAGCATATAAAATTCTAAGAGCTGGATATTATTGGCCCTCTTATTTTCAGATGTATATCAGCAAGTAAGAGCATGTATCCCTTGTCAGAAATTTCCTGGTAAACAAAAGTTGTTGTCATTATCTTTAAAAACAATTGTAGTAAATGCCCCTTTTCAGTAGTGGGGTTTGGACTTCATAGGGGAGATAAATCCATCTTCCTCAGGGTAGCATAAGTGGATTTTGACTGCAACAGATTTATTTACCAAGTGGGTAGAAGCTATTCCTACATGGAATGCTACAGATAAGGTGATCATAGATTTTATTGAAGAAAATATTCTTAGTAGATTTGGATGTCCACAGAAAATATTGACTGATAATGCTAAAGCCTTTAAATCTAAGGCTATGGGGGAGTTTTGTGAAAATAATGGTATCATGTTGAAACACTCAACTCCTTATTATCCTCAAGGGAATGGGTCAGTTGAGTCATCTAATAAAAATAGCATTCAGAGTATCAGGAAGTTACTGAAGCATAATAAAAGATCATGGGATTCTATGCTAAAGTACGCATTATGGGCAGATAGAATAACAGTTAAGCAAGCAATTGGAACTTCTCCTTTCCAATTAGTATATGGTACAGATGCAGTTTTTCCTGTCCAGTTGGGTATCCCAGTGATGAAGTTTTTTCAAGATTGTCAGGACGAACCTAATGATATGAAAAGAAGAATTTATGCAATGATAGAGCTACAAAAGAAACGAGAAAAAGTAGAATAAAAGTATTAGTTGTACAGGTTGAAGATCAAAGAAAGATTTGATAAGAAAATCAAAGATAATAATTTTTCACTGGGTGATATGATTTTGAGATGGGATGCTAGGAAGGAGCAAAAAGGAAAGCATGGCAAGTTTGATAACCTTTGGTTTGGTCCTTTCATAGTTTCGAAGTTTTTGGAAAACAATACTTATGTTCTGCAGACTTTGGAAGGTGAGGAGTTGTCTAATCCAGTTAATGGACGATTCCTCAAGCATTTTTATAGTTTTTGAAGATGGATACTGGACTTTCATTCTATATACCAGTGTGAATAACAAAATAAGAACTCCATAACCCAATGGAAATTTTGCAAAGTAGCAGGTAGCAGCATAGAAGGCACTAGTCTACAAGTTCTTGAAGCCTCACAAGGAGGACTTCATCCCTCAGCAGGAGACAAATGTTAACTCATGTTTTTGTTTTCCATCTTTTAATACTTTTATTTATGTTTTGAAGCTTGGTTTTTATTTCTAGAAACTTTTGTTGATTGACATAGTTTGATTTTTTCCCTTTCGCTTTTATGTTATTTGATTTCTTAGTTTATTTTTACAAGTTTTGGTTTGATTTTATGATCAAAGGGCTTATATAAGGCTTATATGGATTAAAAAGTCTAAAAAAATAGCATAAAAGTTTAATCAAGACTCCTAAACCAAGTTTAAACCCTTATTATCAGCTTAATTTTTGCAAATCATTAACCTAAATTTTCTTGTAGCGCAAGTCAAAAACAAATGCATAGAGGCACTACAAGAAAGTCACGCAAGTTAAAAAACATATTTCAATGTTGCGGAGATTTAGTTCTCTAAAGCATTGACACTGCGGCAGCACAATGGTTTAAAGCACCGACGAGATAGTTGATAGAGCTCTTGATCATCGATCACGAAGCCGATGGTCTAAAGTGTCGCACAAGTTTAAAATCATCTTTTGACGTTGTGAAGATTCAATGGTCTAAAGCGCCGACACAGCGGCAGCACAATGGTTTAAAGCTCTGACTAAGTAGTTGATAAAGTTTTCGATCGTCGATCACGAAGCTAGTTCTCTAAAGCACTGTGGAAGCATAGTGATCTAAAGCTCCGATGAGGTAGTTGATAAAATTTCCGATCGTCGACAAGTTAGTAATGGGAAGTGCTGATTCGTTCAATCTTGAATCTCTGATCGCTGAAGTTGAGAAAGATTAGTTGTTAGTGATGGAAGATGCCAATACCGTGGGAAAATTTAAATGTTAATCATTGTAACAAGTGTGAATATAATCATGAAGGTGAATCATGGTGGTTTTTTGCATAAGTGATGGTATAATGATGGTAGACCATAATGAGATAAAGGCGTTTCAAATCACATTTTTTCCTGAAGTGCACGTAGAGCAGGTGGATATCGTGGCAGGAATTTAATACTTGAAGATCGTAATTTTGAAACAGAGAGAAAATTAGTGTTTTTAGGAGCGGTTGTCTGCAGTGTCAAAATAGTTAGAGAAAATTAGGGCATGCAGTTCGACACCTGACAGACAGGAGAATAGAATTTCAGCAGCTGGATTAGTGCTTTTAACAAGTAAGCTGCGAACTAATTTCGAAGGTTTATTAATTTGGGGTTTTTCTAAACAGAAGATTAATGACTGAATTTAGGGCAGACTATTAGTTGTTAAGCTTAATTGATACTAAATCATGGATGCTCAGTAATGAAGTTAAACTATTGTTCAGCTTAAAAAGATAGTCAGAGTGTGTTGTATTTATAGAAGCTGTTTGAAAATATTTTAAAACGAAAAAGAGTGGAAAGACCAATAGGGAAGAACCCTCAAACTTAAGTTGGGTGAAAAAATTTCCAGATTGTGCACAGTTATTTGTAGAAGCAAGATGGTTAGTGTTCTTCGAAAAGATTGAAGGTTATCATTTAGAGGTTTCTTACAAGTTTGCTCAATGTTTAGGCAAAGATGTAGTGTCTTTTGACACTTTGAAATTCAAATTAACCAGGGAGTCACTAGCAGAAGCAACATGGATTCTAGATGAGGGAGAATTTTGGTTCAAAAAGGTGCCCTTCACCTTTGATGCTAAGAGATATTTGCTTCCAGGTGTAGTAGCAGACTGGGGAAAAGGTGTTCTCATTCAAAAATTTAAGCCTGAGTGGATTGAACCTATCAAAATCTTACAAAGCTATGTCACGTGTGAGGGGAGATTTGCCCTTGTGTTTAAATATCATTTTAGATTCCTCCAACATCTTAGTCATGAATCTAAAATGAATCTTCCTTTATTCTTTTTGGAAAGCTTAAAGAAGATGTCATGTAGAGTGAGAGAACACCAGTGTCACATGCCCCAATTTTGCAAAATAATATTATCTTATTTGATTTTATTCCAATACATTATGTTAAATTTTATGCTAAGTTGTAAATGATGATTCAGCAGAGTCAAGGATATTGAATGTAATTCTGAATATTGTAACTATAAATAAATAAAAGTGGAGACCACAGCTTGGGAGAGCTGTTAAAAAGAGTGTTACTGGTCAAGTTGGTGGAGGAGACTAGGTGGAGAGAAAATAAACAAGTGCCAGCATCCTCAAACACTTCCAATGTTGCAAGTGGCAACCTCCCTACATTTGGGGTCATGATCCCTGAAGAAAGTGGGATCAGAGCAGGTGGCTCAATTAATGACAACTAACCCAAAAAGACCTGGGCAATCTTAATAAAAGTGCCCATTGAAGAGAGCTGAGGCTGCTCATTCCAAGAAGATAATCATTCAAGTGAATGTACTTCAAAGGATTTCATTAGGAAGGGAAGTTTTTGGAAGGTGTTTGAGGGTTAAACTGCAGAAAGTGATCTAGTACAGCTTTTCAGCTAAAGGATCTTGCTGATGAGTGCAGAGTTAGTACTGAGTCATTGGACTAGTATTTTGTTGCTTTCTCCACCAGTTCTCAGCCAAGGAGACCAGGAGCAGGCTCGAGGGTCCTAAGAAAAAATTGTTTGAGAACTTTCCAGGATTTGGTAGGGAGGAATGGCCTCCCAACGTTGTTGTCATCCAGCTTTAAACAGGTTCTACATTCTTTTATTTACTGTGTTAAAAGTTTATATCTGAGAATGAATGATTGATAAATGATTACATGTTTTTTAGTGAACTGATAGAGCTAGTAACCCTTTAGTTATTTTAATATTGAATCTGTAATTGATGAAATAATCCTACCTTTGTTTTTCCCCGTCTGAAATAAACCAGACCGTACTCTAGCACAAGTAGTGTGTTTAAAAATAGATGAAGAATATGATAGAAGACTGAATTGAATAGATGTATTATATATTTCATAATATCAGAATAATTTATTTCTGTTTGTAGATTATTTTCGGTAAAGAACAATAACCTAACTAATTCTTGTTACTATTTAACTAGCTTGTTGATGTAAGTAGGCTAGAAAAGAAATAGCCATAACTCATAACAGGTAGCAGGTTTATCATAGTAATAAGTTACTCAAATAAATAAGATGTATTTAAAACAGTGCATTATTTTGTTATTTATACAGGATGATAAACTGTGTCATGTTATATATTTATATATTTTCTTTGTATTTTATTCATTAACCTCTTGCTTATGCAGTAGAAAAGTTACAGCTAACTATTTGTTTATATTTATTCAATAAAGGTATAAACTAATAAATTTATAGTTTAATTACTAATCATAGTAATTTAAGAATAACATTTATTATTAATAAGTAAAGAAATGTAAAGAATAATCATGGTACTAAGAACAAACTTATTCATAATATTTAAGATATTCTATCATTTCCATTTTACTATTCCAATAGGAAAAACAACAAGAATACATTAATGAACAACATTTACAAAATGTATACTTATAAAAAGAACTGTTCCTTTTAATTTTACAAACAGGATGTATCTATAAAAGTAAATGACAGGGTTGAAACCCTTATATATATTACAATTACAAATGTCAATACATCGAAGTTATAAACCAAATTAATTGGATTATCTAACTATTAAACATCTAGGTTATTATAAATTACTTACAGTCCTTTAAGGACAAACATAAAGACTTTGGTAATTTTTATAAACTGGAAATTTCCACAACACCTTGTAACACTAGTTAATAGTCAAACTAAATAAGTAATAGAATTTGTTAAAAAAAATCAAGTAGAATAATTTGTTTTAAAACGAGGGTTTCCACAGGAAAAACCCTAGCTCGTAACTCTGAGCAAAAATAGGTAAAATTTATAACTAAACTATGACTGTATATATCAGTCTTAAAAACATTAATAATAAACTTTTACAGAGTACTTTAAACAGAGCACAAAACTTCGCTTACAGTTGAGAAGAATAAAAACTCGGAGTACACAGAACATAATGTTAAGCATTTCGATAAATCGAGACAAGCTTGAAGACAGAACTGTCTTTACAAGAGAACTATTGTTAAAATTTTAAACAAGCCGTAAAGCTAAACATCAAAACAAAACTATTTACATTTCTCAGTTTAAGACCGATTTTACCCATCGACTAGCGAGGGTTTGAAACTTGGTAAATTAACAACGACCTGTAAAAGAGACCACATAACTTATGGCGAGCCTAGGAAAGCTTCCCCAACTCTGGGGTATTCCAAATGGCCACCCTGATACAAGTAGGGTAAAACCCAACATATTGACCACAGGGCTTACCCGTATTAATCCATGAGCCACGACATTCAAATACTGTCTGCATACTTCCTCCACCGTGGTTGTACGTAGTCGCGAGCCCCCCTACAAGAAGTTTTAAATACAAAAGTCAGAAATTAAATAACCTAAAATTTGTTTATGCTATCGTAACAGCAAAAACACCTGCTGCAAGTTAGATGAAAACTAAAAACAAAATTTACCTGTATATTCGAAAAGTCGAACAGTCTCATGGAGTTACTATCACCAATGGACTTTGCAATTATAAACCCAACAGCCTGTAAAGACCAAACCTCACGCGACGGTGAGCCACGAGGACGATGACAAGAAGCTTAAGCAGACAGCAAGCCAAGGGCAATGATAGACTCAACAAAACTTGCAGAGTGAGAACTCACAGCCACTAAGAATGGCTTTAAAATCTAATACCGAAGGAAAATGCAACGCTAACCCAAGACTCGGGACAACTGGAATAGAGGAGGACTTAGGGCCGCCATGAAAACCAAGCAGAGCAGCTTCAAGGGCCAGCGTGAACTGTGGAGAAGAAATGAAAAGGGTTAGGGTTACGTTGATTCTTATATCTTCCATGCTTGTCCAGGAGAATACCACGTGGTCATGTTAAATTAAACCATGCAGTGGATCATTTTCTATAGTCACCTGCATACAATAATAACCAATTATTTAATCATTGAACGCAATGCATAAACTATAATATAAACCAAGTTATTGCTTCATAATCAAATACACCGCTCATCATATGCTAGTTCAGTGTTAGAATATCAACGTTATCATTTACATTGACCTAGCAAAGAAGTGTCACCATTAAACTTTGGTTAATGCCCGAAATCGTTCATGCATAGAAACTTATTTCATCATTAACCATATGTCTACTATATTGTAACATCACTAATACGATATTGATGTTAGTAACTCTTTTCTTTAAACGTTGGCCTTGATATGGGTAGAGGTCATATGTTATATGGGAGAGCTTAATATAAAGGTTTATAACCACTGAAAAACTAGAGTTTTCTTATGTATAACATTATAGACTATACATGGATAATCTCTTGTAAAATGATATTTCAAGTTGTAAAATTTATAAAATGGCATAACGTAGTACTATGTAGAATCATCAACTTTATTTTAAATTTGTTTATGACCTTGGACTAATTATAGAATTGAATATCTAATAAACAAAATAGATTATGCGTGTCTATAAGTCATATAGGAACTAATAAATCAAAAGGTAGCAATCTATATATGAAGTTAGCAAAGTGTATTGTAAGAACACTTTTATGAATTTCTTTTACATAGTTCATAGCGATGAAACTTTGATAGAATTTGCTTGTGAATCAGCTTGGTAATTGCTAATGATTCACCATGTCTATTTGTTAGTGAAGTGGTTATGGAATAACTAGAAAGTCGACCTTTTTCGAGAGCTTCAATCTCAGAAAAACTGTTTGCAGACAGTAACTTAATACAAGAGGAGTATTATAGAAAAATAATAAATTGAATAGGAATGATCCTACTTGAGTCTAGAATCATTAGAACCACACGGTTTGACATGAAGATAAAGTATAGGAAAACAATGATTTCTTGTGAGAAGGCATTATGGTTTTTGTTTGTACAAATCAAACTTGTACTATCAAAATTTTACAGGCTGTAAGTGTCCTCGCAAAAAATAAATGCCGAACAGTTGTTACATAGATAAGATAATATGTTAATGTATACATACTGACAAAGCAATCATTATAACATTGCAAGTTATGCAGACTAAAGTAGAAGTTACTTTGTGACTGAGATTATAATTTTAGAGCCACAAAACATATCTTACTGTCGTTACGTACATCTGAACTTTGTTACAAGAAAAACTGAAGGAAGCCAAACGGTTTTACCTCACGAAAGTTGTTTGGAATTTAGCAGCTTAATTACTAAGCTTTATAATTGAAAATAAAACACTGCTGGATACTTTATGAATTTTTAAACGTTACTCATTTGATCATACCTGTAAACCTGTAAGAACCAGTAATCTTCTGCGTTAGCATAAATGCTAAGTAAACCTCGGATTCAAAAGTTAGATTCCACCTACTTGACATGAAGAAACTCATCAGTAAACTGAAATAAAACAATATGCAAGAAAACCTTATTCTTGTTACAAAAGAGAACTGTTGAGTTAACATAATTGATATTTTGTAATACAATCACTTGAGTGTTTCTTTTATTGCTAACCTTTAGCTGTTAGTAAACCGCAAGTTTTAGCATTTGTTGTTATCTCAAAATTTTAAATTTTTGTGAAAATTTTGGGTTTTGACATGTGGTATCAGAGCACAAGGTTCAAACACTAGGCCTTGATGAAGCCCAACTAGCTTTCATAAAACCGTAAATTAAATTCTTATGCTGATGTATTTTATTTTAAATGTTATTCAACAGAGAATTGTTTTTCGAAGTTTAACAGGCAGGTTATGGAAAGGCTAGAAGAATATGCAAAGGAGGAATCTCCAGCTACTGAAACAGGAAATTTACCAAGAGATCCTATACCAAAGGACTTAACTACCAATTCCTCAGAATTGTTACAAACTGTAAAAGACTTAAAAACTGAAATGGAGTCTGTAAAGCGAGAAAATGAAAGGATTCTAAGGGCTCAAGAAGAGCTGAATCAGATCCTAACTGAAAAGTTTCAAACTGAGGGTAGGGGTAGATGTAGTGTCCCAGTTTTGACCCCGTTACATTAGATGTATATGATGTATAAATTGTAAATGATCATGGTGTGGTGCTAAAGGCCAAGGCTCCACCATTGATCGGTTATGCTATATTTTGGGATTTGAATTGTTGACGATGGTATATCGGGGCATGCGGCATATATTATGTTGGTCATAATGTAAATATGCATCTATAATTAATTAAATGAACCCGACCAGCTATGATCGCGGCAACTAAAATGAGAAAGGGGCATGATTTTCACAAGGATAAGGGTGTGGGGAGAATTAGTGAAACTTTGGCCAATGAGAGAAAAATACCCATGTGTCTTCTTTTCCTTGCTTTACCCAACCACTTTCATTGAAGAAATGCTGCTGCTGGTTGAGGCAGTTATGATCTTTGGGAGTGGGGTGGCAGGACTGTCAGTCCTCACCCACATGCACACTCTACCCACGATTTTGTTGTTCATCCCCTCATGCAGACAATTCTTCCTCACAATGAGTTGCTAAACACAGAGGCACAGCAATTTCGCATCCTCCCGGTAGCTATTCACCTTCATGCACTTCCAATTGTCTACTCATGGTTTTCACGCATAGGAATTTTCCTGGTTTCACCCACGCTGTTTTTCCTCCACGGATTTGAGAATGGTGTGGCTCCGTCCTTTACTCACGGGCTGAATTGTGGGTTCGGCATTGTGATTGTTCATGCAACGGCGGGGATACTGTAAAATTCATCCCCAGTATGGTCTGTGTACGTTTTCCCCAGCAGTTTCGGTTGTGCAAAACGGGCCTTTGTTCCCCCACGTCGTGAGTTGTGTTTGTTGTTACGTTTGGGGACTGTTGTAGATGGTTTGAAGTCATTTTTCCTATTTAAGCTGTGACAGCTAAATTAATTGCCTGAGTGCAATGGTTGGTCTTCAGACTGTGAGAGGAGCAGGGATGTTGGCTTAGATTTGCTTGATAAACCTGGTGGCTAGAAACCACACAGACAGAGCTAAAGGGCTGGCCTTCTTCTCCATCACCCCTGAATAGCACTGGAAGGGAATGCAGGGCCTGAGGGACTGTGTAGCAGAGAAGGGACTTATTCCTTGTGTTGGGTGTGTTTGGGTGTCTTAGAGGTCAGGCTAGTTCTGGTGTAGGTGTTCTTGGCTCCGTAATGAGCTCACCAGCTTAGCAATTTGCCTTCTCCAGCTCCTTAATGGCCTGAGAAACCCAACTCTATTGGCTTGGATGTGTGTTTTAGGTATCCTTGGCTACATGTAAGCCTGTTGTTCCCTTATTCCTTGGAGAATCATGCCCAGCTCGGGGGTGGCAGCGTTGCTGAGAGATTAAGGAGCACGCTGGCCTATGGTTGGGTGGAATGTTGCAACGACGTAGCTGGTTGCGGAACGAATTCATCTTAAGATAAGTAATTTTGTCCATTTTTACTTCTGCAACTATATTTGCTGTTAATGAAACTAATGAACATGTTGAATGAATGCTTGTGTGAATGGATGATGTTTCCGCTGTGTCAAATAGACAATTCAATCTGTGAATGATAAATATCTATAGCGGAGTATGATAGACAATTACTTTGTGCCTGTTATACTGCAATGCATTTTCTCTCAGCATTCTGTTTATGCAATTTTAGCAATTCACATGTTCATGAGGCTGGTAGCCTGGATGGTTAAGTCCATGGTCGCGTCCTCGTCGTCGGTCGGAGGCATGGGGATGTGACAGTATGGTATCAGAGCAATGTTGGCAACAATGGGCCTCTATGGGCCAAGAAAGAGAAACTGACAGAGGTGTATCTCATTCTGCCCAGCCGAATCAGTGGACGACTGGTAAAATTCAAAAAGAAACGGTCTAAGTGTTGAGTGGTCGGACCGCTAGTGGAATTGACTTCCGCCGTTGCGGAAGAGTTCGCGAAGTGGAATTCCGATGTAGCGGGAGAGTTAGTGAACTTCCGCCAATCGAAAGAGAAAGTGGTTCCCCGTCCGCCGTTGCGGAAGTGAAATCACTAAAGCTTCTGACCAGAAAGGCCGCCGACGCCAAAAAGTTGAAAATTGTTCTAAGTCTGTGCCGATCGGAAGAAGTTAGTATTTGGCGTGCTGTCGTTGCGGAAGCCAAAGGCACTAGCCTTCCGAAGTGTAAAGACCGTTGACGTTCGAAGTGGAAATTTTCTAAGTAAACAGCCGCCAGTCGGAAGAGAAATCATTTTGTGAGCCGTCGTTGCGGAAGTAAAAGCAATAAGTCTTCCAATGGGGAAAGTCCTCCGATCACCGACACGTCAAAAAGGTTAAGGCTCGAAGTTGTTTCACCAATCGAAAGAAGTTATTGTCTGGAGTGTCGTCGTTGTGAAAGCCAAAGTCATTTCGCTTCCGATGTAAAAGGACTACCGATGCCGATCAAGTCAGTTCACCGATCGGAAGGAAGAATGCTTCTGAGAGCCGCCGTTGCGGAAGAGGAAGTGATTGAGCGCCCGCCATTGCGGAAGCCAAAGCGATAAAGCTTCCAATTAGAAATACTGTCGACGCCGGTCAATCAGTTCATCGATTGGAAGAGAAATTGATTGAGCATCCGTCGTTGCGAAAGCCAAAGCGCTAAGACTTCTGATGTGGAAAGACATCTGACATCCGATGAGAAGGAAAGGAAAATTCTGAGTTTTTCCATGGAATTTCTCAGCAGATTTCGACTGTTTTCAGAGGGATTTTTCGGCAGTTTTCCCGCGGATTCTCATGGGCTGAGAAGGAGAGAAGTGGCAGCGATCTTATACGCCAGATTGTGTGAAAATCAATAATTTACAACCAAAAAAAAAAAAGATCCCCATTGTCCCCTTCAGACAGTCATTCCTTGATGAAGAAATTTTTTTGTGTTTGGGCATTTGTAATTTTATAATTGTTTCGGGAGAAGGTAAGTAATTCTGAATTGATATCAATGTTAAGCATCTAACATTTGTGTTATTAACACGTTTGTAGAATCATAGTCACCTTCAAGGGAAGTATTCCAGGTAGTACAGTTTGGTAAGTAAGTTGCGGTTCAGTCATGAGAACACATGATGGGTATGATGCTCGGGATTCCTATGAGCAAGCAGAAGATGCCATGGGAGAAAATGTCCGTAATAGAAATGATGACGTAGAGTCTAATGGAAGGATATTCCAAGAGACACCGTCAGATGTTGCAGCCACTATGAGAAGCTTGATCAAAGCCCAGGAAGAGCGGCATCAGTTGAATGCTGCAATGTTGCAGAGTCTGACGGACTTGCAAAGAAAGATAGACTCTGGGTGAGGTATAGCAAGACCAGAAGGCAGTAAGAGCAGTACTAGGAGAAGGAGAAGGACTTCTAGTGGATCATCTAATTTGGAGGAATCCAGTGGGGATTCAAGCTCTTCTTCTCATAAAAGGAAAAGAAAGAGACACCATAAGGATCGCACTCGAGATGAATTCAAGAAACCTAAACCTCCTACGTTTGATGGTGAGGTAAAGACTGGACAAGAAGCTGAAGCTTGGCTTCTTGGGATAAAGAAGTACTTTCAAGTGCATGACTATTCAGGAAACATGAAGGAAAGAGTTGCCATATTCAATCTGAATGGAAGGGCATCCATTTGGTGGGAACACTTCAAGCAAGTGAAGAGGATCAGTGAAAAGAAACTGAAGTGGAAACAGTTCAAGAAGTATTTTAAGCAGAAATACCTCTCTGACAGGTATTACGATGACAAGATTAAGGAGTTCCATGAGTTGAGATTGGGATAGCAAACCATGGAAGAGTACGCAAATAAGTTTTTGGAGTTGTTGAGGTATGTCTGATACATCAAAGATGAAAAAATGAAGGTCCAACATTTTCTGAGTGGATTACCTCAGTCTTACAAAGATAAAATTGAGTTGTATGAACCTAGAACTCTTGAAGAAGCAATAAGAAAAGCTAAGAAGAAGCAACTCATGAATGGGTTGGTCACTTGTATAGACCCGAATGTGCTACCGCTTGGTTCCTATGATGTTCTCATTGGAATGGATTGGTTAGAAGCTCACAGGGTGAAGCTTGATTGTTACAATAAGACTTTTAAATGCATGAATGAAGAAGGGAACCTCATAGTTGTGAAAGGTATTCCAAAGGTGATTTCAGTACGGCAGGTTTTAGCAATGCAGTTAAAGAAGTTCTGTAGGAAGGGTTGCCGGTTGTATGCAGCTCAAGTTTTGGAGGAAACAAGAGATGAAACTCCTAGGTTGGAGGACTATCAAGTGTTACAGGAATTCAGGGATGTGTTTCCTGACGATATTCCAGGGCTTCCTCCAAAGAGGGACATTGATTTCACAATTGAACTTGTGCCAGGAGCGGCACCAGTGTCCAAGGCACCCTACAGGATGAGCACACCGAAGATGTTAGAGTTGAAGATGCAACTGCAAGAGTTGTTGGAAAAGAAGTATATCCAGCTGAGTGTATCTCCCTGGGGAGCACTAGTTCTGTTTGTAAATAAGAAAGATGGTACACTCAGGTTATGTATTGATTACAGACAATTGAACAAGGTTACTGTGAAGAATAAGTATCCTTTGCCTAGGATCGATGGCCTCTTTGATCAAATGAGAGGAGCAAAGGTATTTTCCAAGATTGACTTGAGGTCTGGTTACCATCAGGTAAGGATCAAGGATGAAGACATTCATAAGATAGCCTTCAGGACAAGGTATGGGAATTATGAGTTTGTAGTGGTGCCATTTCGTCTCACAAATGCACCAGCTACATTTATGTGCCTTATGAATAGTATCTTCAGCAGGTATTTGGATAATTTTGTCCTTGTTTTCCTTGATGACATTCTTGTTTATTCTAAGAATGAGGAAGAGCATGAAGAGCATTTGAGATTGACATTGCAATTGCTCAGGGAGCATCAGTTGTATGCGAAACTAAGCAAATGTGACTTCTATAGAGATAGAATTCAGTATTTGGGTCACATTATCTCAGAGGAGGGTATATCTATGGACCCTGAAAAGATTGAAGCCATTATGAATTGGCCTACTTCAAGAAATGTGACAGATGTAAGATATTTCATGGGACTTGCAGGATACTATTGGAGATTCATTGAGGTATTCTCCAAAGTTGCACACACCATCACTTCTTTGCAAAAGAAGGGGATGAAGTTCGAATGGACATCGAGGTGTCAAGAAAGCTTCCAGCAGTTGAAGAATCTTCTCACTAGTGAACCAGTATTGAAGGTTGCAGATCCAGAGAAAGATTTTGTGGTATGTACCGATGCATGTGGACAAGGGCTTGGAGGAGTCCTTATGCAGGACAACCACGTGATATGTTATGAGTCAAGAAAGCTGAAGGAACATGAGAAGAACTATGCCACTCATGATCTAGAGCTTGCAGCCATAGTACATGCTCTCAAGATGTGGAGACATTACTTGATGGGTAGGAGATTTGAGCTCAGAACAGATCATTGTGGATTGAAGTATTTATTTGATCATCCTACTCTGAATGCTAGGCAAGCAAGATGGCTGGAATTTTTATGTGAGTTTGATTTCGAAATCAAGCACATAAAAGGAAAAGAGAATAAGGTAGTTGATGCACTTAGCAGGAAGGTGCAGGAGATGCATGTGGCATCTCTTAGTATTTTCCAATCAGATTTGAGGCAGCAGATTGCTAGTCATGCTGCTGGAGATGCATTATATGAGCAGGTAAAAGACAAATGGCAGCAGCAAAGTCTTGAGAAGAGGTATGAGGGATATAAATTGGGAGAAGATGGGATTCTCACTTATAAAGGTAGAATTTATATTCCAGATGTAGCAGATTTGAGGAGAGTTGTTATGGATGAGATCCATCAAGCTCCATATTCTGGTCACCCAGGATATCAGAAGACAATTGCTACAACTAGGAAGCAGTACTTCTGGCCAGGAATGAAAAGGGATATGGCTGAGTACATTTCGAGGTGTATGAAATGTCAGCAGGTGAAGGTTGAACATCAACATCTAGCAGGTTTGTTGCAGCCTTTGCTAGTTCCAGAATGAAAATGGGAAGTTATTTCCATGGATTTTATTACAGGATTGCCGATGACTTGGAGACAACATGATTCCATCATGGTTGTGGTGGACAAGTTGACAAAGGTAGCACATTTTATACCGGTCAAGTCTACGCATCAGACTGATGACATTGCAAGGATATTCATGAAGGAGATATTCAAATTGCATGGATTGCCGAAGGCAATAGTCTCCGACAGGGATGTCAAGTTCACTTCCAACTTTTGGAAGGGGTTGTTTGTAGATTTGGGTACAAAGCTAAACTTCAGCACTGCATACCATCCTCAAACAGATGGTCAGACAGAGAGAGTTAATCAGGTGCTTGAAGACATGCTTCACGTGTACGTGATGGACAAACCAACCAAGTGGGAAGATTACTTACACTTGGTAGAGTTTGCTTATAACAATGGACATTAGGCATCCATGGGGATGAGTCCATATGAAGCTTTGTATGGAAGAAGGTGTAGGACACCAGTGACTTGGGATAATCCAGTGAACCGGATTGTGCTTGGACTAGAATTGCTCAAGGAAATGGAGCAAGAGGTTGTAAAGATGAGGCAGAAAGCAGCACAGGACAGACAGAAAAGCTATGCGGATAAGCATAGGGTGAACAGGGAGTTCAGTGTTGGGGATCATGTTTACCTCAGAGTAAGGGCAAGGAAGAGTTCCTTAAAGCTTGGAAGTTGTGCCAAGTTGTCTCCTAGATACTGTGGGCTGTTTGAAGTGCTTGAAAGAATAGGGCCAGTTGCATATAGACTTGCATTGCCTGCTAGCACTAGGGCTCATAATGTTTTTCATGTTTCTTTGCTTAAAAGGTATGTACATGATCCTAACCATGTGATAAATTGGGATGTGATTCAGGTGGAACTCGAGGGAGAGTTCCGAATCGAGCCAATGCGCATCCTCGACAGGAAGGTCACCATGCTCCGAAACCGAGCCATAGGGCAGGTAAAGGTGCAATGGGAGCACTTCAGACCTGAAGAGGCTACATGGGAGCTGGAGGGTGCCATGCAATTGGCACATCCATTTTTGTTCAATTCTACGGAACACTGAGACGATACCAGGGTAGCATTTTGTTCAATTTTGTACCGCACTGAGGACAGTGCTATTGAAGGGGGAGGGGAATGTAATGTCCCAGTTTTGACCCCGTTACATTAGATGTATATGATGTATAAATTGTAAATGATCATGGTGTGGAGCTAAAGGCCAAGGCCCCACCATTTATCGGTTATGCTATATTTGGGGTTTGAATTGTTGCCGATGGTATATCGGAGCATGCAACATATATTATGTTGGTCATCATGTAAATATGCATCTATAATTAATTAAACGAACCCGATCAGCTACGATCACAGAAACTAAAATGAGAAAGGGTCATGATTTTCACAAGGATAAGGGTGTGGGGGAAATTAGTGAAACTTTGGCCAATGAGAGAAAAATACCCATGTGTCTTTTTTTCCTTACTTTACCCAACCACTTTCATTGAAGAAATGTTGCTGGTGGTTGAGGCAATTATGATATTGGGGAGTGGGGTGGCAGGACTATCAGTCCTCACGCACACGCACACTCCACCCACGATTTTGCTGGTCATTCCCTCACGCAAGCACTTCTTCCTCGCAACGAGTTGCTAAACACGGAGGCACAACAATTTCGCGTCCTCCCGGTAGCTGTTCACCTTCATGCACTTCCAATTGTCTGCTCATGGTTTTCACGCACATGAATTTTCTTGGTTTCACCCACGCTGTTTTTTCTCCATGGATTTGAGAATGGTGTGGCTCTGTCCTTTAATCACAGGATGAATTGTGGGTTTGGCATTGTGATTGTTCATGCACCGGCAGGGAGACTGTAAAATTCGTCCATGGTATGGTCTGCGTACGTTTTCCCCAGTAGTTTTGGTTGTGCAAAACCGGCCTTTGTTCCCCCACGTCATGAGCTGTGTTTGCTATTACGTTTTGGGGACTGCTGTAGATGGTTTGAAGTCGTTTTTCTTGTTTAAGCTGTGACAGCTAAATTAATTACCTGAGTGCAATGGTTGGTCTTCAGACTATGAGAGGAGCAGGGATGTTGGCTTAGATTTGCTTGATAAACCTGGTGGCTGGAAACCACACAGACAGAGCTAGAGGGCTGGCCTTCTTCTCCATCACCCCTTAATAGCACTGGAAGGGAATGCAGGGCCTGAGGGACTGTGTAGCAGAGAAGGGAGTGATTCCTTTTGTTGGGTGTGTTTGGGTGTCTTAGAGGTCAGGCTAGTTCTGGTGTAGGTGTTCTTCGCTCTGTAATGAGATCACCAGCTTAGCAATTTTCCTTCTCCAGCTCCTTAATGGCCTGAGAAACCCAACTCTGTTGGCTTGGCTGTGTGTTTTAGTTATCCTTGGCTACGTGTAAGCCTACTGTTCCCTTATTCCTTGGAGAATCATGCCCAGCTTGGGGGTGGCACCGTTGCTGAGAGATTAAGGAGCATGCTGGCCTATGGTTGGGTGGAACGTTGCAGCGACGTAGCTGGTTGCGGAACGAATTCATCTTAAGATAAGTAATTTTGCCCATTTTTACTTCTGCAACTATATTTGTTGTTAATGAAACTAATGAACATGTTGAATGAATGCTTGTGTGAATGGAGGATGTTTCTGCTGTGTCAGATAGACAATTCAATCTGTGAATGATAAATATCTATAGCGGAGTATGATAGACAATTACTTTGTGCATGTTATACTGCAATGCATTTTCTCTCAGCATTCTGTTTATGCAATTTTAGCAATTCACATGTTCATGAGGTTGGTAGCCTGGATGGTTAAGTCCATGGTCGCGTCCTCGTCCCCGGTCGGAGGCATGGGGACGTGACAGTAGAAGATTAGAATCAGAAGATGCCAGTCATCAACGTAAATCTAAAAAGATGAAACATACTAAAACTGAAAGTAGTTCGTTTTCTGAAGTGTTTGGTGAACAACGAAACTATCATACTACAAGTGACAGTAGTGATGATAATATGTACACTAAAAAGAGGAAATACAAACCTTATGAGGAAATTTATGGGGAATTCAAAAAGATAAAACCACCAACCTTTAATGGAGAGACTGAGAAGGGGGAGGAAGCTGAATCCTGGTTATCTGGGATGAAGAAGTACTTCCAAATATAAAATTATTATAACTAGTTAAAGGCTAGAATGGCTATATATAACCTCTCAGGAAAGGATGACATTTGGTGGCAGGACTTGAAAAGAGTTAAGGGCATAAAATAGAAAGATGTAAACTGGAGTACCTTTAATAGGTATTTCAAAAAGAAATTCATGTCTGAGCAGTATTATGAGGATAGAGCCAAAGAGTTTTATGAGCTGAAGTTAGGATCAATGACAATGAAGGATCTGAACAGCAAGTTCTTAAGTCTACTTAGGTATGTACCATACCTTGTAGATGAGAAAACAAAGGTACATCAATTCCTCAGTTGTCTACCTTATCATATTAAAGATATAATTGAATATGATAACCCAAAGACCTTGGAGGAAGCTATGAGAAAAGATAACTTCTATTTTGAGCAGAATCGAAAGAAAGAAGGCTTGGCCAACTAGAAAGCTAAGAAAAATAATAATCAATTTGAACAAAAGAAGAAGGATTTTGTGCCTAACAAAAATTTCAAAACCAATAAGGCCAAAAATTATTCTAATAACAAGAATTGCCAAGGAAACAAGAGCAATACACCCAACAATCTGAATAATCCTAAAGGTAAGGAATTTGCAAATAATCAGGGAAAATTTACCAAGAACTTTGAGTGCAAAGAGCCTATCAAGTGCTGGGAGTGTAATGGCCCACACTATGCTTTAGTCTGTCCAAACCAGAAGAAGACTGTTATCAATATTCATACCATACCAGAGGAGATGACTGTTGGGGAGCTAGCAAGGAGCATGCCTAGAATAAACGCAACTTTGGAGAATCGACAAGCTAAATATCAGAATTCCATGGTGGAAGTAGAAGGTATGATAAATCAGACCCCTATAACTATTTTGATTGACCCAGGAGCTAGTATTAGTTATATTGCACCTCAAATAGTAGAAAAATGTAAATTATCTGTTGAAAAATTTGAGAATTCTTGGTTGGTTCAGTTAGCCACTGGTGTTAAAAGAAAAGTAACTTGTTTTGTTAAAGAATGTACATTAGTTATGGATAAATTGGAAACTGTTGTTAAACTTAATGTTTTGCCTCTTGGTTCTTATGATTTTCTGATTAGTATGGACTGGTTAGAACAACATAGAGTAATTCTAAATTGTTATGATAAAACCTTCACATGTTTAAACAGTGATGAGAAACCAATAAGTGTTAAAGGAATTCCTAGAAAAACCACTGCAAGGCAAATTTCTGCTTTACAACTTAAATGAGCTGTTAGAAAGAGATGTAAAGCTTATGCAGTAACAATAACTGATGAGGAAAGTTTAATTAAAACAGATAAGTTAAAAGTGGAAGACATACCAATCTTAAGAGAATATGTTGATGTATTCCCAGAAGAGATTCTGTGATTACCTCCGAAAAGGGAATTGGATTTCACCATTGAGCTGGTACCGGGTGCAATACCTAGCTCAAAGGCCCCTTATCGAATGAACATACTCGAACTTAATGAATTAAAATCTCAATTAAAAGAATTAATTGATAAAAAGTATATTCGACCAAGTGTGTCCCCCTGAGGGGCACCTGTCATCTTCATCAAGAAGAAGGACGAAACTATGCGACTTTGCATAGATTACCGTCAGTTAAATAAGATGACCATCAAAAATTGATATCCGTTTCTCTGCATAGATGATCTGTTTGATCAAATGCGTTGAGCCATGGTGTTTTTGAAAATAGATTTAAGGTCTAGATATCATCAAGTGAGGATTAAAGATGAAGACATCTTTAAGACAGCTTTTAGAACAAGATATGGACATTACAAATTTGTCGTAATGCCATTCGGGCTTACCAATGCCCCAGTTGTCTTCATGTGTTTAATGAACAACGTGATGCATACGTATTTAGATAAATTTGTGGTCGTGTTTATCAACGACATTCTAATCTATTCAAAAATTGAAGAAGAACATAAAGAACATCTAAAAATTGTTTTGCAAGAGTTGCGAGAACATCAACTCTTCGCAAAGTTTAGTAAATGTGATTTTTTCAAGGATAAGATTCAGTATTTAGGTCATGTGGTGACCAAGGAAGGAATTTCCGTAGATCCTGAAAAGATAAGGGCAATCGAATATTGGCCGGTTACTAAGGATGTGACGGATGTTCGATCTTTCATAGGCATTACCGGTTACTACCGAAGGTTCATTGAAGGTTTTTCGAGGATAGCAAATCCGAAAACTTCCTTACAGAAGAAAGGAAAGAAGTTCGACTGGAATCAGAAATGTGAAGAAAGTTTTAAAGTTAAAAACTTTATTAACCAGCGCACCTATTTTAAGAATAGCAGATCCTAATAAATAATTTGTAGTGTGCACTGACGCCTGTAATGATGGCTTAGGTGGTGTTCTGACTCAAGAAGGGCATGTTATTGCCTATGAGTCTAGAAAGTTAAAAGTTCATGAAAAGAATTATGCAACATATGATCTGGAAATAGCAGCTATAATACATGCCTTAAAGATGTGGCAACATCACCTAATTGGTAGAAAATTTGTTTTAATGACTAACAATAAAGGATTGAAGTATCTTTTAGATCAGCCAAATTTAAATGCCAGACAAGTTAGGTGGTTATCTTTCTTAAGCGAGTATGATTTTGGAATTCAGCATATAAAAGGTAAAGAAAATAAAGTTGTTGATGCATTAAGTAGGAATGCAAGGCTGAATTTTGCAACAGCTATCAGCACCTATGTTTCAGACTTGGATGAACAGCTTAAAGAAGGAATAGAACAAGATGAAATTTACCAGAATTTGCAAGCTAAAGCTAAAGAAAATCCAACAGAAAACTTAATTAAAGGTTATAGTTTAAATGAAAAAGAATTTTTTCTGTATAAAGATAGGATATATATACCTAACCTACCTAAAGTTAAGCTGTTAATTCTAGATGAAATTCATAAAACACCATATTCAGGTCATCCAGGTTATCAAAAGACTATAACCATGTTAAGAAAAGAGTATTTCTAGCCAAATATGAAAACTGAAGTAGCAAAATATATTGCTAGGTGTTTTGAATGTCAACAAGTAAAAACTGGACATCAACACCCAGCTGGTTTGCTTCAGCCTTTACCCATCCCTAGCTAAAAATGGGAGATAATTAGTCTAGATTTTATTACTGGGCTACCTAAAAATCAAAATTAGAATGATTCTATCATGGTAGTAGTTGATAAGTTAAGCAAAGTAGCTCACTTTATACCTGTTAAAACTACTTATAAAGCTGCAAACATAGCTGATATTTTTCTAAAACATATTTTTCGATTACATGGAGTACCAAAAGTCATAATCTCAGATAGAGATCCTAAGTTTACAGGAAAATTTTGGAAATCTTTGTTTAAAGGGATAAACACCACATTAAATTTTAGTACTTCTTTCCATCCTCAAACAGATGGACAAACTGAAAGGGTAAACCAAGTATTAGAAGATCTATTAAGAATGTATGTGAAAGACCAGCCTGGTAAATGGGAGGACTATTTACATCTGGTAGAATTTGCTTATAATAATAATTATCAGAATTCAGCTAGATTCAGTCCTTTTGAAATTTTATACGGACGGAAATGTAATACTCCTATCTCTTGGAGTAATCCAGTAGATAGATTGGTATTAGGTCTAGAACTGTTAAAAGAAATGGAAGAAATTGTGAAACAAGTGCGGGGAAATTTGAAAGTGCCACAGGATCGGCAGAAAAGTCAAGCAGACTTAAAAATAACTCCAAAGGAGTTTCAGGTAGGTGAACATGTGTTCATCAAGGTAAGGCCCAAAAATAGCTCTCTAAGACTGGGGAGTTGTGCAAAATTGGCACCTCGTTATTGTGGTCCATTTGAAATTCTGTCTAGGATTGGACAAGTAGCTTATCAATTAGCATTACCACCTAATTTAAGAGTAGATAATGTTTTTCACATTTCTGTTTTAAATAAATATGTTCATGATGCTACTCATGTTGTTAACTAGAATGATGTACAGGTGGAACCAGAAGGATATTTTCTGGTGGAACCGGACTATATCCTCAGGAGGAGGGAGATTACACTTCGGAAATGCACCATTGGGCAGGTGAAGGTGCAATGGAAGCACCTTAGTCCAAAGGAATCCACCTAGGAATTGGAAAGTAAAATGCGAGATGCATATCCAATTCTTTTCCAGGAGAGTTCTGAGGATGAAGAATAAATAACATCGAGGACGATGTTATATTCTAAGGGGGTGTGTATGTCACATGCACCAATTTTACAAAATAATATTATATTATTTGATTTTATTCCAAGACATTATGTTAAATTTTATGCTAAGTTGTAAATGATGACTCAGCAGAGTCAAGGATATTGAATGTAATTCTGAATATTTTAATTATAAATAAATAAAAGTGGAGACAGCAACTTGGGAGAGCTGTTAAAAATAGTGTTACTGGTCAAGTTGGTGGAAGAGGCTAGGTGGAGAGCAAATAGACAAGTGGCAGCATCCTCAAACACCTCCAATGTTGCAGGTGGCAACCTCCCTACATTTGGGGTCATGATCCCTGAAGAAAGTGGGATCAGAGCAGGTGGCTCAATTAATGACAACTAACCCAAAAAGACCTAGGCAATCTTAATAAAAGTGCCCATTGAAGAGAGATGAGGCTGCTCATTCCAAGAAGAGAATCATTCAGGTGAATGTACTTCAAAGGATTTCATTGGGAAGGGAATTTGTGGAAGGTGTTTGAGGGGTAAACTGCAGAAAGTGATCTAGTACAACTTTTCAGCTGAAGGATCTTGCTGCTGAGTGCAGAGTTAGTACTGAGTCATTGGACTAGTATTTTGTTGCTTGCTCCACCAGTTCTCAACCAAGGAGACCAGGAACATACTCGGGGGTCCTGAGAAGACGTTGTTTGAGCGCTCTCTAGGAGTTGGTAGGGAGGAATGGCCTCCCAACACTGTTGTCATCCAGCTTTAAATAGGTTCTACATTCTTTTATTTACTGTGTTAAAATTTTATATCTGAGAATGAATTATTGATAAATGATTACATGTTTTGTAGTGAACTGATAGAGCTAGTAACCCTTTAGTTATTTGAATATTGAATCTATAATTGATGAAATAATTCTACCTGTGTTTTTCCCTTTCTAGAATAAAATAGACCGTACTCTAGCACATGTAGTGTGTTTAAAAATAGATGAAGAATATGATAGAAGACTTAATTGAATAGATGTATTATATATTTCATAATATCAGAATAATTTATTTCTATTTGTAGATTATTTTCAGTAAAGAACAATAACCTGTCTAATTCTTGTTACTGTTTAACCAGCTTGTTGGTGTAAGTAGGCTAAAAAAGAAATAGCCATAACTCATTACAGGTAGCAGGTTTATCATAGTAATAAGTTACTCAAATAAATAAGATGTATTTAATACAGTGCATTATTTTGTTATTTAAACAGGATGATAAACTGTGCCATGTTATATATTTATATATTTTCTTTGTATTTTATTCATTAACCTCTTGCTTATGCAGTAGAAAAGTTACAGCTAACTATTTGTTTATATTTATTCAATAAAGGTATAAACTAATAAATATATAGTTTAATTACTAATCATAGTAATTTAAGACTAACAGTTATTATTACTAAGTAAAGAAATGTAAAGAATAATCATGGTACTAAGAACAAACTTATTCATAATATTTAATATATTCTATCATTTCCATTTTACTATTCCAATAGGAAAAACAACAAGAATACATTAATGAACAACATTTACAAAATGTATACTTATAAAAAGAACTGTTCCTTTTAATTTTACAAACAAGATGTATCCATAAAAGTGAATGACAGGGTTGAAAACCTTATATATATTACAATTACAAATGTCAATACATCGAAGTTATAAACCAAATTAATTGGATTATGTAACTATTAAATATCTAGGTTATTATAAATTACTTACAGTCATTTAAGGACAAACATAAAGACTTTGGTAATTTTTATAAACTGGAAATTTCCACAACACCTTGTAACACTAGTTAACAGTCAAACTAAATAAGTAATAGAATTTGCTAAAAAAAATTAAGTAGAATAATTTGTTTTAAAACAAGGGTTTCCACAGGAAAAACCCTAGCTCCTAACTATGAGCAAAAACAGGTAAAATTTATAACTAAACTATGACTGTATATATCAGTCTTAAAAACATTAATAATAAACTTTTACAGACTACTTTAAATAGAGCACAAAACTTCACTTACAGTCGAGAAGAATAAAAACCTGGAGTACACAGAGTATAATGTTAAGCATTTCGATAAATTGAGACAAGCTTAAAGACAGAACTGTCTTTACAAGAGAACTATTGTTAAAATTTTAAACAAGCCATAAAGCTAAACATCAAAACAAAACTATTTACATTGCTCAGTTTAAGACCAAGTTTACCCATCGACTAGTGAGGGTTTGAAACTTGGTAAATTAACAACGACCTGTAAAAGAGACCGCATAACTTATGGCAAGCCTAGGAAAGCTTCCCCAACTCTGGGGTATTCCAACTGGCCACCCTGATACAAGTAGGGTAAAACCCAACATATTAACCACAGGGCTTACCCGTATTAAGCCACGAGCCACGACATTCAAACATTGTCTGCATACTACCTCCACCATGGTTGTATGTAGTTGCGAGCCCCCCTGTAAAAAGTTTTAAATACAAAAGTCAGAAATTAAATAACCTAAAATTTGTTTATGCTATTGTAACAGGAAAAACACCTACTGCAAGTTAGATGAACACTAAAACCAAAATTTACCTGTAGATTTGAAATGTTGAACAGTCTCATGGAATTACTGTCACCAACGGACTTTACAGTTATAAACCCAACAGCTTATAAAGACTGAACGTCATGCAACGGTGAGCCACGAGGACGATGACAGAAAGCTTGATCAGACAGCAAGCCAAGAGCAACGATAGACTCAACAAAACTTGCAGAGTGAGAACTCACAGCCACTAAGAATGGCTTTAAAATCAAATACTGGAGGAAAATGCAATGCTAACCCAAGACGCGGGACAACTGGAATAGAGGAGGACTTACGACTGCCATGAAAACCAAGCAGAGCAGCTTCAAGGGCCAGTGTGAACTATAGAGAAGAAATGAAAAGGGTTAGGGTTACGTTGATTCTTATATCTTCCACGCTTGGCCAGGAGAAGACCATGTGGTCATGTTAAATTAAACCATGCAGTGGATCGTTTTCTATAGTCGCCTGCATACAATAATAACCAATTATTTAATCATTGAACACAATGCATAAATTATAATATAAACAAATTTATTGCTTTGTAATCGAATACACCGCTCATCATATGCTAGTTCAGTGTTAGAATATCAATGTTATGATTTACGTTGACGTAGCAAAGAAGTGTCACCTTTAAACTTTGGTTAATGCCCGAAATCATTCATGCATAGAAACTTATTTCATAATTAACCATATGTCTACTATATTGTAACATCACTAATACGATATTGATGTTAGTAACTCTTTTCTTTAAACGTTGACCTTGATATGGATAGAGGTCATATGTTATATGGGAGAGCTTAAGATAAAGTTTTATAACCACTGAACAACTAGAGTTTTCTTATGTAGAACATTATAGACTATACATGGATAATCTCTTGTAAAACGATATTTCAAGTTGTAACATTTATAAAATGGCATAACGTAGTATTATGTAGAATCATGAACTTTATTTTAAATTTGTTTATGACCTTGGACTAATTATAGACTTGAATATATAATAAACAAAATAGATTATGCATGTCTATAAGTCATATAGGAACTAATAAATCAAATGGTAGCAATCTATGAAGTTAGCAAAGTGTATTGTAAGAACACTTTTATGAATTCCTTTTACATAGTTCAGAGCGATGAAACTTTGATAGAATTTGCTTGTGACTCAAATTGGTAATTGCTAATGATTCACCATGTCTATTGGTTAGTGAAGTGGTTATGGAATAACTAGAAAGTCGACCTTTTTCGAGAGATTCAATCTCAGAAAAACTGTTTGTAGACAATAACTTAATACGAGAGGAGTATTATAGAAAAAATAAGAAATTGAATAGGAATGATCCTACTTGAGTCCAAAATCATTAGAACCACATGGTTCGACATGGAGATAAATTATAGGCAAACACTGATTTCTTGTGAGAAGGCATTATGGTTTTTGTTTGTACAAATCAAACTTATACTGTCAAAAGTTTACAGGCTGTAAGTTTCCTCGTAGAAAATAAATGCCGAGCAGTTGTTACACAGATAACATAATATGTTAATGTATACATACTGACAAAGCAATCATTATAACATTGCAAGTTATGTAGACTAAAGTAGAAGTTACTTTGCGACTGAGATTATAATTTTAGAGCCACAAAACATATCTTACTGTCGTTACATACATCTGAACTTTGTTACAAGAAAAACTGAAGGAAGCCAAATGGTTTTACCTCATGAAAGTTGTTTGGAATTTGGCAGCTTAATTACTAAGCTTTATAATTGCAAATAAAACACTACTGGATACTTTATGAATTTTTAAACATTACTCATTCGATCATACCTGTAAACCTGTAAGAACCAGTAATCTTCTGCGTTAGCATAAATGCTAAGTAAACCTCGGATTCAAAAGTTAGATTCCACCTACTTGACATGAAGAAACTCATCAGTAAACTGAAATAAAATAATACGGAAGAAAACCTTATTCTTGTTACAAAAGAGAAATGTTGAGTTAACATAATTGAGATTTTGTAATACTAATCACTTGACAGTTTCTTTTATTGCTAACCTTTAGCTGTTAGTAAACTGCAAGTTTTAGCATTTGTTGTTATCCCAAAATTTTAATTTTTTGTGAAAATTTGGGGTTTTGACAACCAGGACCATAATAAACAATCAGTTTTTAACCATGGGCTCATAAAACTCATTATAAGCACTGTATTGCAGAAAAGAGAAAAGACATGGGAGCACTTCTTATTTTGGTCAGGTTTCAAGACTAAGCAGGAGGAACAATCCCAAAAGAGACAGGTAGATAAGGGTCAAACTCTGATTAAGAAGCTTAAAAAGAAAGCCATAGTCAAAGATGAAGAACTTGATAAACTAGGAGAAGCTTCAAATCAGGAAAATGAAAACATTGCGTTTGGACAGCAAGTTAATGTTGAGGAAAGCAAAGTTCTACACTGAGAGATGAAGGAATTTAAGCCAGTTGAAGAAGTTTTACCTGCAGAAACAGTTCAAGATGCAAAAGAAGATATTAAGGAGCAGAAGCAAAGTCCTATTACAGTATTGTCAGAAGAGGATGAAAAATACTTGTCTGATCAGGCTAGAGTTCCTATTACTAATGAAGCTAGGGTTTGTGCTAAGCAAGAAATTCACACTCATTGTGATGAGGAAACAATGTCCAAAAAGAAAAGAATGAAGGTTGTTGAATTTGCCTCAATAACTCATCAAGGAAAGGTTTTGAAGATGTTGGGATAGGTTGGAGCAATTTGGAGACGTGAGACAAGGAGAAGAACAAACTTAGGTTAAACATGAAAAAGCTACTGAATCCCAAATTGGCTAAAGAAAAGGTTACATTAATAGAAGATTGATCATCTCAAGAGAAATTAGATGATAGTGAAGATGACAATAAAGAAATTATGAAAGGTAAAGATAAATCTGTCTTCACTTATACTAAGATATCTGATATTTTCCTGGAGATTCGAAATCACATGATTCAAGAATAGCAACAAAATGAGGTAAAGAGTTATTTTCTAGAGAAAAGAGAGATAGTTGAAGAAGAAGCTCACTGCAATGCTAAAACTGAAGAACATCTAGATATTCTTGTGACTTCCACAGAGCTTATGAAGGAGGATGAAGAAATCTATAAGAAACTAAAAATCCCATGGACACCAGAAGGGATGCAAACAATCTCAGGAGACAAATGTATTGATTCTTATAAAGAAAACCTGCAAAGAAGCATTAAGCAATACAAACATCAAGTTGAATATATGCATGAAACTAATGATGGATTAGTTACTGCAAATAGGAGACTTAGATAAGACTTGGAAGAGGTTAATAGTCATTACCAGGAATTAATTACAGATTGAAGGGAAGCTCTTAAAAGGAAAAGGAAAATAGAGAATCAGTTCACACAGCTAAAGCAGACTATCCAGGAGCTGACTCAATAGAATTAGGAGCTAACAAGGAGGGTTGCAAACTTGGAGGCAAATCACTTGAAATCTAAAAGGAAAACTCAAGCCTTGGAGGGGATTACTTTACTAGTTGAAGCAACTAAAGATTTGTAAAGTTAGTTAAGGAAGTCAGTTATTAGTTAAGTTTGGAAAGTCATTTTATTTTTTTTATAATGATAGTTTAGATGGAACTATTTAATAGATAGCCTAAAGTAGTTAGGGTTCAGTTATTCAAATTATTTTAAAGGAATAGGATAAATGTAAGTCTGAAAGAAGACAAAGGATTCGATTTTTTGCTGGCAAGGGGAGGCTATCAGGCTGGTTTATAAGCTAAGTAAAAGACTCTTATGTGTTTTTGATGACTAAACTATGAAATATATGCACTATATGCCCTTCAGATTATTGACTGGTTTCATTTCTAATTTATTTTAATTACTTAGATGGTATATTCATTTCTTGTTTAATGTTTTTATGCTTGAAATGCTTGCTAACTGTGGGTGAAACTCAATATTGTGTTTACCCTGTTGGATTATGGTTTATATGTTATGGATCTCAGTCATTTAAATACTCATGATTTAGTGTTTGCTTTGGTTTTATGAATGTTTCCCTCTTGTCTTCAAAGTGTTCAACCAAAACCCTAAAAAAAAACCTATTTTACTTTATTGTGATTTTTGAGATTGTGTTGGCTTGTTCTTCTATAGTCTAAGAACAATTTGTTGCACTAACACTTTGTAACTTACAAAGACTTTGTCTGTTTCTTAGAGTCTGTGATTTGCTTAAGCACTCTGCACTCACCTTCAACACCGTTCCTACTTTACGAATTCTACATGCATGTCCAGGATTCTACCAGACTCATGCAATCTGCTTCATTCTATTAAAGTCTACTTTGATATGTATATATATATATTTTTTGGATCGAGCATTAGAGTGGGAACATAGAGGATTTCTTAAAAATATACTATTCTTTCAACTAGGAATTATTTTATCCTTAAGCTCTAGGGTTTTACCTTCTGCACTCATGGGACTTAGCCTACTTTACCTACAAGATTTCACTTCCAAGTGAAGCCTCTGTTACATAGAACTCTAATATATACACTCTACACAAAACTCTACCTCGATTTTGTTTAAACATCCTCACTGAAACAACTTCCCCTCTTGGGTGAAAGGATAAGCCTTCACCAAGTCTAACCAAGCTCTACTAATAGCTCAAGAACCATTAATTCCATGAATAATCTTCATTACTAGATAGTTGACATGTAATATTCCTTTTAACATGAAGCTAAATAAACATGATCCTGAACATTATTAAGAAGATTAATAATCCATTTATTAGGAAGATTAATAAGCCTTAAATTCCCACCCCTTGTGACCCCTTTGATAAAGTTAGAAGAGTTGCTAGCAAGTCAAATCTAAACATGTTACTAATTCTTTGAGATCTTATAAAAAATAATGTTTATTTTTTCTTTTTTCTTTTTTTATTTATTTTATGAAATGAAATGTTGTACTAAAATAGAAAACATGTAAATTGTATCAAATTTCTAACTCAAATTTAATGAAGTCTAGCCTGATAGATGCTTTATGATGATTTCTATATTTGTTGGAGAAAAGGATGCTTATATCCACTTCTCAGGGATTTATTTTTCACGATATTTTATCTGAGTGACTTTGATGCAATTTCTAAAAGAAGCGGTAGTCCACATAAAATAATTCGCATTCAATTACTTGTCCTTTCAGAGGACACTTAGGAAAGATACTTAATTATTATCCATAGAGAGACGTTGTTTACTGCTTAAGGTCTGCACAATGCACACCACTCAGAAAATAACTCATTTTCTATGAGCTTAGTCAATTGGTCACATCGTCTATGTTTCCCACTCAGAAAATAATTCACATTCAATCCATGAACGTAGTGAAGTTGTATGTTGGGTCTCTATCTAGTCAGCCACGTATCAACTTTGGGGAAATTTGATTCTACAAATCTTTAGAGTTTTTCTAAGGTGACAGTTTTACTATGTGGGTTGTTTTCGCCTTAATAGTCAAATAAAACGGTTTCCCAAATAAAGCAGCTATGATGGCTGGGATTTTCAGAGTTTATTAAAAAAAACATCTACCCATCACTTAAAAAATAATTTATATTCAACATCCTTTATAGAAAGAACAAATTTCAAAATTTACATAACTGAGTTCATATAAAATCAATAACAGTGTTTGTTGTTTAGGGTTGTTTTTAAAAGTGGATGTTTTTCTTGAAAGTTGTTTAGGGTTGTTTTTAAATGTGGATGTTTTTCTTGAATTTCTTTTAAACCGGTATGCTTTACCAATCGATCAAAGGAATCAAAATTCTATAATTATTGGAGCCTTTGTTTTATTCTTTCTTGTTTTTTTTTTAAACTAACCCATATTTTCTAAATCATGTGGATATTTTATTGGAATATTTGTTTTCCTTTTCCTTGATTATTTTGACTGATTGTGCTTCTGCACAACAACTATGTTCATACAACTTTGCTCTTCTCAAGCCCTCGAGCCCTTATCATCCACTTAATGAAACTTACATTTTTTGTCTGGTACACATGATAAAATTAAACATTCATGATGTTGGAAAATTCTACCTTATATATTCTACAGATTCTATTAGATTCTATGTTACCCTCATTTTGAATTCTTGAATCTACCTTACAGTTTACTTGGAGGTAAGCACTCTGTATTGTTCTGCTAAATATACTCTGCAATAACTTAGTCTACTTCCTCCTGACCAGATTCCATTCGGCGACCAGACTAGGAAAATTCTCACATGGAACTTGGTTTCTTTGGAACTTACAAAGACTTCTCTTGTTTCTTAGACTCTGCCATTTCCTTAAGCACTCTACATTCACCTTCAACACCCTTCCTACTTCACAAACTCTACTTGCATGTCCAGGATTCTAACAGACTCATGCAATCTGCTTCATCTTATTCGAGTCTAATTTGATATGTATATAATTTTCTTTGGATCGATCATTAGAGTGCGGACATAGAGGCTTTCTGAAAAAGTACTATTTTTTTTGTAATTGGGATGAAGTACTGCTATCTAAACATTCTAAAATCAAACCTAAAACTTTTATAATATTTTGTATATATACAAAGTAATGCTATTTAAAAAGGAGAAATAACTTTTCAATAAAATGTAATTGAGGGATTATCATCAATTGTTGAAACTATGAAGAACGCATTTAATTACTTCTCCTTTTCAAAGGACACAGAAGAGACAAACTTAATTATTAGCCAGTGAGAGACACTATTTACTACTTAAGGTCTGTACAGTATGTTGAGTGGGTACTCGTTGGATGCGGAATTTAATTCTGCATCCAACAAGATCCCCCGATCGAAATTTGAGTAAAAACACGGGGAGATATGTCGAAAATACAAACAAAATAGTAGTTTTTTTTATTTTCTTCCTCCAAAATTAATAAATATTATTTTATTATTTTAAGTATTATTTTATTAATTCTTTTTAGGAGGCCCATTTTGAGTTGAAGTTTCCTCTAATGATTCTTCCATCATTCTAATTGGCAAAAAAACATAACTATAATGTAAAAGTTCAAAGCATTGAAAAAAAAATCTACATTAATAATTGAGAAGCTTTGCGAGAATCATTACACTTTTAAATGCAAAATAGTTCATAGTAATTGATAAGATTTTTTATATTGGCTGAGATTTGGTGGGTTTTAGTATACAAATTTTAATATAACATGGTTTGGCAATTTGAATGTACTTAGTAATTGGGATGAAGTACTGCTATCTAAACATTCTAAAATCAAACCTAAAACTTTTATAATCTTTTGTATATATAAAAAGGAATGTTATTTAAAAAGGAGAAATAACTTTTCAATAAAATGTAATTGAGGGATTATCATCAATTGTTGAGACTATCAAGAACGCATTTAATTACTTCTCCTTTTCAAAGGACATAGAAGAGACAAACTTAATTATTAGCCAGTGAGAGATGCTATTTACTGCTTAAGGTATGTACAGTACAGAGCACTGAGAAAATAACTCATTTTCCTTGAACTTAGTCACTTGGTCACGTCATCTATTTCTTAAGGTATGCCTTCCACTCAAAAAACAATTCACATTCAATCCATGAACGTAGTGAAGTTGTATGTTGGGTCTCTATCTAGTAATCCATGTATCAACTTTGGGGAAATTTGATTCTACAAATCTTTAGAGTTTTTCTAGGGTGACAGTTTTAGTTGTGATTGGTTTTCACCTTAATCTTCAATTAAAACAGTTCCCCAAGTAAAGCAGCGGTGATGGAAAGGATTTTCAGAGTTTATTAAAAACAAAAAATCTACCCATCACTTAAAAAATAATTTACATTCAATATCTTTTATAGAAAGAAAAAATTTCAAAGTTTACATAACTCAGTTCATATATAATCAATAACAATGTTTTGATGTTTAGGGTTGTTTTTCCTGAAAGTTGTTTAGTGTTGTTTTTAAATGTGGATGTTTTTCTTGAATTTATTTTAAACCAGTATGCTTTACCAATCGTTCAAAGGAATCAAATTTCTAGAATTATTGGAACCTTTGGTTTATTCTTTCTTGATTTTTTTAAAACTAACCGAGATTTTCTAAATCCTGTGGATATTTTCTTCGAATCTTTGGTTTCCTTTTCCTTGATTATTTTGTCCAATTGTGCTTCTGCATAGCACTGTGTTCATACAACTTTGCTCTTCTTGACCCCTTATCATCCACTCAATGAAACTAACAATTTTTTTCTAGTACACATGATAAAATGAAGCATTCATGATGATAAAAAATTGTACCTCACATATTCTACTGTTTCTCTTAGATTCTATGTTACCCTCCTTGTTAATTCTTAAATATTCCTTATAGTTTACTTGGAGGTAAGCATGATGTCTTGTTTTGCTAAATAAAATCTGCACTGACTTAGTCTACTTCCTCCTGATCGCATTCCCTTCAGTGATTAGACTAGGAAAATTCTCACATGGAACTTGGTTTCTTTGGAACTTACAAGACTTCGCTTGTTTCTGAGACTCTGCCATCTCCTTAAGCACCTTGCATTCACCTTCAACACCCTTCCTACTTCACAAACTCTACCTGCATGTCCATGTTTCTACTAGACTCATGCAATCTGCTTCATCCTATTGGACTCTACTTGTATATGTATATAATTTGCTTTGGATAGATCATTAGTGTGGGAACATAGAGGCTTTCTAAAAAATATACTATGTTTCTACTAGGAATTATTTTTTCTTTAAGCTATAGGAGTCTACCTTCTACATGAGCGCCTACTTTACCTACAAGATTTCACTTCCAAGTGAAACCTATGTTACATAGAACTCTAATTTATACACTCTACACAAAACTTTGTCTCGATATTGTTTAAAAAATCCTCAAGGAAACAAATTCCGCTCTTGGGTGAAAGGATAAGCCTTCACCAAGTCAAACCAAGCTGTGATAATAGCTCAAGAACCATTGTTTCCATGAATAATCTTCATTACTAGCTATCTGACATGTAATACTCCTTTTAACATGAAGCTAAATAAACATGATCCCAGAAATTATTAAGAATATTAATAAGCCTTAAAATCCCACCCCTTGTGACCCTTTGATAAAGTTAGAAGAGTTGGTAGCAAGTCAAATATAAACATGTTACTAATTCTCTGAGATCTTATAATAATAATAATAAGATATTTGAAATGAAATTTTACTCAAATTCAAATTTTAATCTCATAAAGAAAGGAGATGTACTAAAATAGAAAACATGTAAATTGTATCAAAGTTCTAACTCAAAGTTAGTGACGTTCATAACCCAAAAACAAAATTGAAATGTTATATTAAGTTTTTTTTCCACTAGAGAATACCAACACTTTCTATTCCTAGGAGGAATCAAGGTGAGGAGACTTTTACTGACATGCAAGAATTGAACAAGTGAACTATAGAGACTTAACCACAACAAATGTCAATTTCCCTACCAATACAAGTCCATGCCCTCAATTAAGGTGTTAATTTTTTTGGATGATGATACATGGCATGACAACCAAATCCTAACTTTAGTTATCATTTTAAATAATTCATATTTTCTTTGGATGGCAGGTAGGACAACCAAATCCCAAATGCATTCATTGTTAGGGATATAATCAACATCAACAAATAAATAAACATTGAGTACTTCACAAAATTAAATTAGAAGTGAAAAACTTCCAAACTTTTTTTTAAAATGAATTTAGTAATAAAAAAAATAATATATGTGTAAATACAAAAAATAAAAGTGTATTCACAAAAAACCATTCTTCCTTCCATCATTCTAAATTAGAATGGCAAAAAAACATAAGTATAATGTAAAAGGTCAAAGCATTGAAAAACATTTCTACATTAATAATTGAGAAGCTTTGCCAGAATCATTACACTTTTAAATACAAAATAGTTCATAGTAATTGATACAATTTTTTTGTATTGGTTGAGATTTGGTGAGTTTTAGTATACAAATTTTAATATAAGATGGTTTGGCAATTTGAATGTACATAGTAATTGGGATGAAGTGCTGGTATCTAAACATTCTAAAATCAAACCTAACACTTTTATAATCTTTTGTATATATACAAGGGAATGCTATTTAAAAAGAGAAATAACTTTTCAATAAAATGTAATTGAGGGATTATCATCAAATGTTGAGACTATGAATACCGCTTTAAAAAACTAGTTTTGTATATATTCAAATGTGAGGCTAAGTCTTACTATGAACACCTAACAAATTATTTGTTGTTTGTGGAAATTTTAAGTTTCTAATACTTTATAGTGTTCCCTTTAAATCAATGAGTGCCAATATGACCTATATAACTTATTTTAGATTCAATATCTTTTATCTAAACCATCTTTAGAACAAAAATACATTGCTCAAGATTATATATGAATATCTTGAAAGCGGTTTAAGGTTGGTTTAAAAAGTAGATGTGTTTCTTGAGTTTCTTTTAAACCAGTATGCTTTACCAATAGATGAAAGGAATCAAATATTTAGAGTTACTGGAACCTTTATTTTATTCTTTCTTTATTTTTTTAAGACTAGCCCATATTTTCTAAATCTTGTGGATTTTTTTATTAGAATCTTTGTTTTCCTTTTCCTTATAAAAACTAACCCATACTTTTTAAATACTGTGAATTTATTTATTAGAATCTTTGTTTTCCTTTTCCTTGATTATTCTGACAGATTGTGCTTCTGCATAGAAACTCTTCTTAAGCCCTTATCATCTATGCAACTCTTCTTGAGCCCTTATCATCCACTCAATGAAACTTCCCTTTTTTTGTCTGGTATACATGATAAAATGAAGCATTCATGACAATAGAAATCTACCTGATATATTCTGTACCTCATATATAGAAAACTACCTTATATATTCTACAGATTCTCTTAGGTTCTAAGTTACCCTCCTTTTTAATTCTTGAATTTGCTCTACAGTTTACTTGGAGGTATTTTGCACTGCAAGAAGAGATGTTAAAATATATTGTCATTGAAATATGATTATTGTTTTGGATGGGAAAATATTTATTCAATGATTGTTGATTTCCAATCTTTTAAAACATACAAGTAAAAATTACAAATGCATAAAAAAATTGTAACTATATTCTCGTTTTTATATAGACATTCCCATACATGCATAAAAAGTAAAGCCATGTCAAAACATAATATAAAATCTAAACACATCAAAATGATATAACCAACAATCTCTAACATGAAGCTGGTTATACTACAAGAAATCATAGCTATACTGTTACATAGTAGCTCTCAATCAAGGCATACCAAAGCAAGGATGAGATCCTAAACAAATCAAAATACTATATATCACTAACATACATAGAGTATACTTCAATGAATGAAAGCTACCATTAAATAATAGAGCTCATGACATTGATTATACTATAATGAATAAAAAATACTATTAAAATAATAGAGCTCAGTCCAGGCATATATGTTAGCCATATTGATTATACTACAATGAATAAAAGCTACTATTAAATAATAGAGTGAGATCAAGGCATATAAGAACATAATATAAGATCTGAATCTTAAAAACATCAAATCAAAAAAACTTTAGCATAGACATTGATCAGACTACACTTAATAAAAACTACTATTAAATAATAGAGCTCAGTGAAGGCATATAAGAACATGATATAAGATGTGAACCTAAAATCATCAAATCAGAAAAACTCTAACATGACACTGATTATACCGGAACAAACTAAACATACCTTTCCAGAATAATGTTTAGTCAAGAAGAAACCAAAACTGCAATATGGAATGTAGTAGTGATCAAAGGAACTCAGTCAAGGCATGCAAGATCATAATATAATTTAGGATGTAAATCTAAAAACATCCAACCAAAAAACTCTAACATGAAACTCATTATACTAGAACAAACTAAATATACCATTACATAATATCGTTCAGTAAAGTCTAATGGAACAAGAAGGAACCAAAAATGCAATATAGATAGTAGTACTAACATGACATTGATTACACTTGAACAAACTAAACATACCTTTACATGATACCGTTCAGTCAAGTCTATTGGTACATGAAGGAACCAAAAATAATCATAAATTTTATAGCAGAGAGGTTCCTTCTACAATTTTTTTCTCTGTTAGATGAAAAAAAAAAACATAATTTTAACTCCAAAAAAACATAATCTCAATAGAAGAAATCGATCCATGGAGATACAAGTTCCATAATTTCAATAGAAAAATATAGATCCATAGAGCTACAAGCTCAAGCTCAATTCAATCATGCTACTTCTCAAATGTACTGCAACCCGTCCAATCATTATAGCAATGCCAACCTAATGTAACTGAATTGAAAAAACAAACTAATCACTACAACTGAACTAGTCTAAACATGAGCTAAATAATATAAAGCCTGCAAAGTTCAAAAATGCTTTCTACTTTGCTCATGCCTTAGCTGGTCCACTGGGAATTACTTCAGATTCTGCAGCTCGGTTGGCAGTGGGATTGAGCTCATCCCAAGCCTCAATCCAAGTGACCATGGCATCTGCAAGCTTCTGGAAATATGGATCTATTTTGCCAAGTTTATCTCTTACGTGCTTTGACAACTCAATGTAGCAATGCTGAACAGTGGTACATTCCTTTGAAAGTGTAACAGATTGGAAAAACGGAATGATGTCCTCCTGCCAAAATATTCCCTTGTACTCTTTCTTCAAATTAACAAAGGGGTTACTGGCCTTGCTGTGCCAAATGTATGGGAGCCCTGTCTTCACTCCCAACCCCAAGTGGTCACAGATCACTTTGACACACCATCCTGCCCACATATCGTCATAACGACCAATAGGCTGGCCATCACCCATCAAGCCAAAATACATTGCAGGGCCAATCAAATCCCGATTGAAGGCCAAATTCATACCACACATAGGAAAGAGAGTACCCTTTGGAATTGTCAAAACTGCATCAACATACCTGGTGTTGCGCTCCCTGGGCTTGACAAGCTGAGTTGGGGCATCATAGTCAGGGATATTCATCCAGAGGCCATGAGAAACTGCAGTAGGTGTTCCATGGCGAAGGCTGAAAGGGTAGCCACGAACAAAATCTGATCCTTCTCTGTATGGATCATACAGTGTATTGAAAAATAACGGGGTTGAAGGGGAGAGCAAATTCATAATGTGCTGGCGGAGAGCATTGATGTCGTTGCCAGAGGGATCCTTGGCAACAAAGCAATCATCATCAATTGTGAAGATATATTTCTTCTTGGAGACCATGTAACCAAAACAGCGGCAAGCACTGTCCTTGAAGGAGATACAGGAGGCCTTGGGGCCGAGAATCCTGTCGATATCGTTTCTGTTGTAGAGTTCGTAATCGAAACCCTGGGGCACGCTGATGGTCTTAGTTGGATCCCCATCCTGCACAATGATGAGATGATAGGGCTCAAAGAACGGCCTCCACATCTCCAGAAAATCCAAGTTCCGGATCGTGGGTATCACTATGTCCAGCTCGTCCTTCAGTATGAGGGTGGCAGCACTAGGACCTGCCATTTTTGCTTCTTGGATGGATGGAGATGAAGAAAGAACTCCCCCCTCTCAGAAAATGAAACACACCACCTATTCTTCTACACGGAGAAAGAACTTGCGCCCTCTCAGATTTGATTTGGTCAAGTTGTATGTGCACCCATATATATTGAGGAGCAGTCACAGGCAACGGGATTGTGACATAGATTTTACACGGAGAATCACGCTCTTACCCGGTCTTCCCCAGCCTCTTCGTAGTTGGGCTTTGCCAGTTCGCTTCCGTGAAAGGGAGGGGTTCTGCCGTTATTCGGATCTATGCTATAGAACTTTGTGCATGAGTTTTGGCTCACTTTATTTTTGAGAAAATATTAAAAAAAATGGAACTTTACTGTTAATTCGGTTAATACTTACCCTGCTAATAAATTATTTATAAAAAAATGAATTTGAACATTCACATGTCTATAATAAAAAAAAGAAAAATGGAACTTTACGGTTAATTCGGTTAATACTTATCCTGCTAATAAATTATTTTTAAAAAAATGAATTTGAATTTGAACATTCATGTCAATAATAAAAAAAAGGCTTTATGGTTAGTTCAATTGGTAAGGCTTTCCATAAGATAAGAAAGGCCCACCGTTTATCATCTTTATTATCCATGATTTATGGGGAAAACTTGGTGGGTCTCCGCATCAATTTCAATTTGGAGTTGGAAAAAATGACAATAATAAAAAAATAGATGTATTCTAAATATTTTATGTTTTCAATCTTTCTTAGCATTAAAAAATTAGAATCACATATATTAGCTAAGGAAATTGCATAATTTTGGTGTCATGGGGGTATTGGAGGGTGTTGAATCTATTTATGGGTTCAAAAACACAATTTAGGCTAGGGGTTGTGGTTTAATGACATTGGATGGTCGTTGGGGCCCCACAAGTGTCCTGATCAACTCCTAGGAATGCCAATGGGCCACCTCCATGGGTAGGAATAGAGGGTGGTGAATTTGAGAGAAAAAAAAACACAATTTAAACACTTCCAAATTTGGATTTTACCACAAAAAAAATTAACAAATTCTAATAAAACATAGACTACTCCAAAAAAATATTTTGGTTTTTGTTTAAAAACATTAAATCTACTCAAACTAACCCTCAAGGCTTGGAACACTTATAATAATAATAATAATAGACCATTATAACAATAATAAAATATATGAGGGTAAATCTATCTTAACCCCTATCTTTAAGCACCCATTGGTTTGTGCTTGAGTTTAGTATATATGAAGTTAAGATGGATCTATGTTAGTTTTTAGTGTGCCAGTGATGCAGATATGGTAGCCCCATGGTGAGTTGGAAGGGGCCAACTCACTCGAGATTCAGGTGACCAACACCAATCCTTCAATGTGTTAAGCATGTGTCATTTAGTCAAACATTATGCCATGTAGCTTTAATAGTAGAGTGCTCCGAGAACACTCATTATCCACACTCCACAATGTAATGTTCACTTGGTTTTAGGACAAAACTAAGAAACTTTGGGATGTAAATACAAAACTAAGAAACTTTGGGATGCAAATAGAGAAAGGAAATAGGAGAGAATCCCTTTAGATTAATTTGGGTGTTAGGGTTGATTATCATTACGTTTATTCATTGGGTTGGGGTGCCACCATTGAATTAACCTATGTTACACTAGCAAGTGTAAAGTCCTTGTGTATGTGAGAGAGAAGGTATTTGACCCTCCAGAGTTGGTTTCACTCTATCGATAAAGGGTCTTAATACATGTTTGACAAGTTAGAATGGGTTTAAGTGGATGTGAATATGGTACTATTATCTAGGATTATGGATTAATTATGTTTCAACAATAAATAGAAGACATCAACAAAATAACAAAGTATGATAGTTAATTTTCTGTAAAAGAACTATGTTCGCTATTGAAATGTTCCCAACATTTCAAGTGGACACTTCACTTGTCATCAGGGGATAGAACTAGCTTTGTAAAAATAGAAAACAGAGAGCCATCGACTCACATTTTAAATGAGCAATTTGTACTAAAATAAAATGGGAGATTTGGTCAATTTAGCATAATAATCAATTTTATAGGATTAAGATGTTAAGTTAAGCTAGCCCCAAGGGGTTGCTTAGTTGGTTGGATCTTCTTGGGCCTAGACATAATATGTTCAAGGTCGAGGGTTCAATTCTTTAGGTCCTTCGGGGTTAGGCACTCATGTAATCCCGACAGGGTGGGGCCCCTTTAGGTTCCCCCCTTGGCTTGGATCTGTGGACATAGCAATCTCTCGGGTCATGAACAACATTGAAAAAAAAGGTTAAGTTAAGCTATTTGTAGCCCCGAGGGGTATCTCATTTGGTTGAAGCTTCTCAGTCCAAGACCATAGTAGTTGAGGTCGGAGGTTCAATTCTCTAGGTTCTTCAGGGTTAAGGTCCCGATCCTGGAGCTAATAGAGTGAGGCCCATCATGTGGGCGCCCTAAGAATTATTATTGTGGACATAGCGAGCCCTCTATCTTTTGGGGCTGTGAACCACAAGAAAAAAAAATTCAAGCCATTTGTACTAAAAAAGGAATAGGAGATTGGTCCAATTAGCATAATAATCAATTAATATAAAATGCGAGAATATGATAAAATTGTCAAACTTTGTAAAATCCAAAAAATAGTATTCCCCTTCGACCCATTGTTAGTGTCATTGGTGCTCCTACCCATGTCCTTACAAAGTATTTACATGATTACTTCAACCATTTATAAGCCAAAATCCTCTATTCACATTCCTTCTTTATCTGAAAAAATAGATACTTTAACGTTGACAACCAAGACCTTTTGGTGAATTGTGGCATTGTCTCCCTTTTCACCAAAATCGCCTTCCTCAAATCTCTTGACATCATTTTTGAAACTTGTTGACTCTAAGACCCTAAACATGTTAGTTTTTATAATATAACTAGCTTGATTAGGATCTTTATCTAAAAGAATAATAAGTACAACACGATACACAAGATAAGCCATATACACAAGACACAAATATTTTCATCGAAGAATAAAGGAGGAAACCCCGTAAACTTCCTTATATTAGTTTCGTCACTAAGACAATATCACAAGATGGAAAAACCCAATAAGTGTTAGGATTATTATTAATCCTCCCTTTGACTCCTTGTCCATTTATAGTCTATTAGATCATCATGCCTAACTCATTTACTTAAGTTTGGTTCCATTGGGTCCACTAGAGCCTTTGGGTTTGTTAGTGCCATTGGGTCCACCGGTACCAACCACTAGAGTGTGGGTAACACATAGAGAGGTTATATGCCACTTAGTGCATGTGCATGCATAAGTTGATGTGCCTCTAAGACCAATCCCTACATTTTAGGAGCCACTTTGAGTTCCACCAACAGCCTCCATTAGTTGGTTGTGGTAGGTAGGTAGTTATGCTAAGTCAATCTCTAGTTACATTCAGTTAGATGTCTTTCAATGTAGTTAGCGTCAATTTTGCATGGTTGCATGAGTGTAGGAACCTTTTCTCACCTAACTCATCAATTTAACTTTTTGAACTAGTTTTAACTGATTATTAAGTGAATTAGAGATGTGGAGTTAGACTAGTGAGCTCCGATAGTAATTTAAGACACTTCTAGTTAGCCATCCAGTCATGTTTAGTTGGTAGATTTGAATCCTATCAACATGATTGTAATTCTATTTATTATAACACCATTGTATTACTAAATATAGAAAATGGAAGGTTTTTAATATTGTTCTTTATTAATTCTTCTCAATATTTTCTTATGTAATCTATGTGCAGACTGTTTTTGGCCCAAGATCTTCCTGCGAGAATCTAACATGGTATTAGAGCCTGGTCAGGCTAAACAAAAAGAATTTTTCTAATTTTGTGCAGGTATTTAGTTCTCTCACCAGCAGCACAATAGTAGAGCATGGATCTATATGAGATAGTAACCTTGACTTCATTCAATTATTATGAATGGAAAGCCAATATTGGGTTACTATTACGCAACAAAGGTCTCTACAGAGTTAATATGGCCTTAGAAATCGATCTGAATGCACTTGTTGAGAAAGAAAGGTGGTGTAACAGGAAGGATGAAGCTTATGGCTTGCTTTCTCTCTCTCTCTCTCTCTCTGGAACTTTGTTTCCATCTTGATGGCTTAACAAGCCCTAATGAAGTGTGGATCAAACTTGAATCCCTCTTCGGAAAGCAAAATGATCTTAGAGGACATCAATTACATATTGAGTTGATCTCATTGAGACCAATTGAATTCAAAACCATTAAGGAATTCATCACCAAGTTTAAGTCACTATTACTTTTTCTCAAGAAGTGTGGGATTACGAAGGAAGAAGATCAGTTAATCCTCTTCATTCTATCAAAGTTGGGTCTGGAATACTCATTTTTTGTGTCAACGTTCTATGCTACTAAGCTTGCAATTCAAAATTGGAGGATGCTATCCTTGGATGCATTCATAGATTCTCTCACACAAGAGAATATCAAGCTGATTCAAATGGGCACTCTCAAAACCTCAAAGGATCATGCACTTGCTGCTCTTGGAAGCAAGAATCTCAAGTCCAAAGGAAAGATAAAAGTGAAGGAGAAAAAGACAAAGTCAGACTCCCAAGATAAAGGTTCTAACTCTACAAATGAAGGATTGAATTTCAAGAAGAAGGTGTTGCGACTGCAACTGCTTCCCCAAAATTTTTACATTTTGGGACCCCTCCTTCCAATTTTTGTTTTAAAAAGAATGCATACTCTTGTTTACCAACTCAGTTAAGCCCTCCCTGCATACTTAGTCTTTCCTAGAAGCTCGAGAAGAAGGTTTTTCCCTAAGCCTGAAGTGTGATTATGGTAAAAAATACTTAGGCATGGCCAAGAAACAAGCCTTACAAGAAAATCCTCTTTGATTTTAAGATCAATGACTGATAATCGCTCCGATCAAGATCCAAAGACCAAGAAATGGCGGGAGCAGAAGTGCGGAGTCGGAGAAGCCAGGTTTCTCTTATGAGAGGTTAGAAACCCAATTTCTGACTTCCGCATAGATCCAACAGTCCAGAAGGTTTCCACGCAAATAAATGACTTGGAAAGGTGGAAAAGAAATGGAGGAAGCGGAAAGGAGGAGGCGGAAAAGTTAAAGTTTAATTTCGGAAAAGTTTGATTTTCCGATTTTCGATTTTCTCTTTCTGAAACGCAAAGGCAGAATGCGGAAGCAAAAGATGCAAGTTTCGCTTATGAAAAGGTTACAAACATGATTTCTGAATTTCTCATAGATCCAACGGTCCAGAATGTTTCTGCGTAAATCAACGGCTCAGAAAGGTGGAAAAGAAAAGGTGGAAGCGAAAGATGCAAGTTTTCATCAAGCAAAGGTTGGATCCTAATTTCTGATTTCTGCATAGATCGACGGTTTAGAAAACTTCCGCAAAGATCAACGACTGAGAAAGAATCGAAAGTGCTAAAGCGAAAATGCGGAAGAGGAAGGATTGAGTTTAAATTTCAAACACATTGGCAAGCCCGCTTTCCGGAAGGGCGGAAGCAGAAAGGCAGAGGCAGAAAAGTTAAAGTTTAATTTTAGAAAATTTTGATTTTATGATTTCTGATTTCCGCATAGATCGACGGTTTAGAGTGGCCTCACATAGACCAACGGATCAGAAGGTTTCCAAAGGGTTGAAGAGGAAAGTTAGAAATTGAACTTCGTGAAAATGGGACAATCCGACTTCCGATTTCCATGATCCATAGATCGACGGCTAGGGATGAGTCCACAAGGATCCAACGGCCAAGAAAAGGCGAAAGCGAAAAAGTGGAAGCAAAAATGCAAAGGCGGAAAAGTAGAACTTTAAATTGATAAAACTGGTGAACTCAATTCTCGCTTTTCAGAAAAGCGGAGGTGGAAAGGAATTGTCAAGGCTGCGTGATCTAATGGTTCAAATCAGACCCGATCCATATTTGAGATTATCTGAGCCGTCCAACCTCTATTTTTTTTTTGACTGTGAACCATTGGGGAAAATGAAAAATATTTTCCCAAAACTTAAACTAAATATTTTGCTTGCTTAAACAAGGCGCTAATCATCATGTTTTTTGTTCTATTTAAATAAACGACACATATCATTAAACTTACAATTAAAAAATATGGTGATTGGTTACAATCACCATTGACAAATTATTGTTATTGATTCCAGATCAGATATATCTCTCATGATGTTCTCTTTTTTTATTACAGGTACTATGGTTCACCAAGTTAGGATGGGTGATTACGAGATCAGGTAAAGGTTGCAGTTTTCAACAGTTGAGATTCATGGTAGATACAGATCTACGGTCTTGAAGAATCTCGTTGTTTCAAATTGCGCGAATGAAATAAATTTCTTAGATTCGCGGAATTGTTTAAAGGGATACATCTTTCAAGGGCCAAGATCAACGGTGTAGTTAAATCAACGATGGGAATGCATTTCACTGATTCAACATGCCCGTGGAAAATAAATTTTGAAATCTGTAGAATTGGTTAAAGGGGTGCATCTTTCAACGGCTGAGATCTTCTTAGAATTAGATCTACGGTGGAGAAAAATTCCACCGACTTAACAAGCATGGGGAAATGAACTTTTGAAATCTGCAGAATTGGTTAAAGGGTTGCATATTTCAATGGCTGAGATGAAGGTTTGATCTATATCAACGATTGAAGTTGATTTCGTGGATTTAATGTGTACAGAAGATGGAATATTTCAAAGCTGTGAAATCTTGTAGACACGGCAGGATCAGGCGGAGGAGATATTGGCAGATTTATGATCTACGATCACAAATCAATTTCGCAATGCAAAGATGCAGGAAAAATAAGGCAGCATGTATTTCCATCAGGGAAAGACCTGTGTAATTTTTTATTTATTTTTATGAAACCATTAGATCTAACCAGGTGGCCGAATAATAATCCTGGGAATATCCTGGGTGATGGATAGAGATAGTGTAAATAGGGGTGCATAGCACCATAGTAAATAATTTTTCCTGGTGAAATAATTCTGGACTATTGTTGTAAAAGAGCTACCTCTTTGCTAATAAGAAGGATCATTTTTCTGGAACAAAGGGCCTGCGTAGAGATTTAATTGGAATGTGTGGAATGAATACTGTAGAACTATTTCTTCTTGCTTCTATACATCATACTGTGAGATTTTTCTAACCTCCTGGAACTATTTCCTTGGTCATGAATTTCTATTTTATGTATAAATGTCTGTGTTGACAGGGTAATAAATTGTTTAATTATATTAGAACCACCTTTGGTATTCTTTCTGTTGTGAATGCGATTATTGTGTTGGTACGACTATCTGTTAGACCTTTATTAGAATTTACAGTATATTACTCTGAACTCTAAATTTGCTCCCTGTCCGGGCATAGAATAGTTTAGTTTTAGATCTATATTAGACCTGCATTTAGCTTAGGCATCTACATATCATTCTTTAAACAAAAATATTATAAACGGTGTACTGGGATGTAACCAATAAAAGATTAAAGAACTTAATCTATGGTAGCCGGAACCGTGAACCGGATGGATTCCCCACACCAAACCGTGTCTGATCTAATTGGGATCATTCACCACAGAGAATCCCTACTATTTGGTACCTGGGATTTTTCCAGACATCAACAAAATTGATGTTAGAAGGATGGCCTTATCCAGTGAATGACTGGTATAGGAAATCTTTTTTTCAGAGAAGATTACATTGGAACAACATCAGAAAATACTTTCCCTGAATCTATTTTTCCTGAATTACAAGAACAGGAACAAGAACAAGAACAAGAACAAACAGGTTCTGGGAAAGAAGAATTAGAACGTTTGTATGTTGTCCCATTTGAAGAAGTATATATGTTTAGGAAACATACAAGATCCTACATCAAGAAACTTGGGGGTTAAAAGTTATTCATGGATTACCTAGAAGGAAAAATTCCAAGAAACTTGCCTCTTACACCAAGGATTCAATTCTTGTTAAAAATTTGGAAGAACTGGTAGATCTATCCATCCAAGAAATTGTACAGCCTCTGGATCAATTAGATCCAGAATACCCCACGGTTTCAGTATTCAGTGATTCTCCATCACAGTATCCACCTCGAATCATGGTTTCTTTTAATCAACATGCATGGAGAGCAAGAACGCCACTCAACCTGGATGCTCCATTGCATGACTTGCCTAAGAACCCAGAAAAAGGTATTACCAAAATTTGATTCGGGAAAGGGTGTTTCTACTGAAGATCACTTACAAAAAATTTATCTGGCTTTGAATCTCTTAAATCTTGACCATGAATATGTGGTTTGCAGATTTTTTCAATATACTTTTGAACCTAAAGCATCTCAATAGTACCTTAGTCTGCAAGCTAATTAAATAGTAAATTGAGATGGTTTTCAAAAGGCATTCTTAGGGAAATTTGGCAACCAGAAAACTATAGCCACTCTCATGAAAGAATTACTATGTATGAGAATGGAAAAGAAATAAAAGGTCGAATACTTTAATCAGATATTCACCACTTTACCAAATAACTTTAGTGCTGTAACAAAACCAGTTGAAGAGTCTCTAATAGATTATTATACTACAACACTTGATCCACCAATAACAATGTTTGTGAAAAGGTCTGGTAAAGCCACATGGGTAGAAAACTATAAAGAGGTAAATAAAGTATACGTAGATATGGATAGTATAGCAAATCATTCTCTAGAACCTGAATTGAAACGTACCACAAGAAAAAGGCCTTTGTTGTTAACTAATCCCAAAGGAGAATCCTCTAATGAACTAGAAAGTGTGGTGAAAATGGTGCATAAATCGTCAAACAAAATAGTATACATGGAAAAGGATAAAGGAACTAGTTCATATAGCTTGAATTTCCTCAGAAGGTTCATCTTCCCTAAACACCAAAGTAGGTTCCCAATCCCATAATACCATAGTGGTTTCTTCATTTGTTTGTTCTGGCTCATTAGATTGGGTTTTCTCTTCTTCAGGATCTTCCAAAGCATATCTGGATAGTATAGCAAAGCACTCTCCAGAACTTGAATTGAAACATACCACAAGAAAAAGGCCTTTGCTGTTAACTAAGCCCAAAGAGGAACGCTCTAATGAACTAGAAAGTGTGGTGAAAATGGTGTAGAAATTGTAGCAGACATGGAAAAAGATAAGGGAACTAGTTCATATAGAAATCCATTCAACCCTTATTACAAAAAAGGGAAGAGATTGGACAATCACAAACACCTGCACATAATTCTTCTATTCTAAATTGTAATGAAGTAGGCATGGATCACTTCTGTAATTTTCACCAAGAACCTCATCCTGAGAAAAGCTGTCCACAATCGATCAAATCAATGAATCTGGTTATGAACCAATGGTTAGATACCTAGCTGGAAGATCCTGAAGAAGAGAAAACCCAAACTAATGAGCCAGAACAAACAAACAAACAAACCACTATGGTATTATGGGATTGGGAACCTACTTTGGGGTTTAGGGAAGATGAACCATCTAAGGAAATTCAAGTGTCATCAGTAAATGTCACAGCTAGAAGTAAAGGCTCAGTAGTGGATGAAAGTTTGTCACTTCCTAAGATAAAGAAGTTTAAAGAAAATATGAAGAAAATGCTTAGTACTAGTTAAAAAACACTTAAGACTAATCCAGTAAATATGAAAGAGGCGATCCCAGTAGTTAACAAACCAATGAAGACAACAATTAATAAACCTGTGGAAAGTTTAGAAAATAAAGAAGAGACTCATAAAGAATAGGGAAAGGGGTATGACATCATAGAATACATTAATAAAAAGAAGGAAAACATTTCTCTCTTTGAACTATGTAATTTTCCTCAGTAAAGGACGAAAATTATAGCATTTTCCAGACCATGCAGGGTCAACTGAGTAATAGTCAGTTATTATAGACTCAGGTAGCTAAAAAATATATTTGTTACATTAAATTTCATCCCATAACTAGCCGCAAAATTATTGCATGCATTAACCACAACCTTAACTATCCGCGGAAACGTCCTTCAGCTTGTACTAGTCATAACTAGCCACAAAACTGTCCTTCTATCTTTTGTTGGTTCATCCTTCTGCAGTCTTCCTTGACTTCTGCATGTCCAACATTAACTCTTCTACCTACATATTCCACCGACTGTGAATGTTCTTTTTTTCGTCGCACCAAACCTGTCGTGCCTTCCTCTACTTTGTGCTTCCTTTCCTTCTTTATCCTGCCTTTCTCTGCCGCACGCATGTTTTATCTTTCTGCGTTGGTTCATTTGCTTCCTTCTTGACCTACTTTTCCCTTATCATGCACATACTTTTCTTCTTTTCCTGCGTCATATTATTCCTTGTTCACTTTTCCTGGCCAAACAGGACCCCAACATTCACAGGTGGCTCGCCCCAAGCCACTAAGAAAAAATGGAAATATTCACAAAAATGTGATTTTTCGTGACTTAAGCCTTTAGCTCGGGCTCCATCCTAGGCTGTGTGGGAGGACCAACCTTTTCCTTAAATTCCTTCACCATCTGTTGCACTCTAGCAACTTTCGTTGTTACTTCCTCCGCCTGTGCGGCCAACTGCTCCACTCAGTCGAAACTGATATGTTCTGACAGTCCTGCGTCTAGCAATTGCACCATATGCTGTAGTTGATGTTGCACAGACTAAATAAGGCCTTTGATCCATGCTGCTTCCGACTCATGTGTCTCTACTTCTGCTTCCCTAGTCCACTCTTGGTCACAAAGAGCATGGACTTCCTGCTGCAGTTGTTTGATCTCTTCCATCTTCGTAACCTTTTCCTGAAACGATAACTTCTCCATCTCTACCTTTGCCGCACTTATTTTCTCATCATCTTGTCATACACTTTCCCTTATCTTTTCTCCAGTCACATATTCCAGAAGCACTTCCAATATCATGGAAACGGCTTCTACTACCTTAGCGTAGATTCTTTTCTCCTTCGCTTATCTTTCCAGCACCCTCAGATTCTGCTCTGGTTCTCTCTTCGAGCACCTCAGGAGGTGTGCTCGATACCAGCCTAGCTTGAAGTCCCTCAACCTGCTTCTTCAGCTCCACTGCAATCCGTGACAGTTGGGCGAAGCTGAATATGCATCTTCCTGGCCCTCTTCTGGTGGGAAGTCTACAACTACACCCTTAATGTATTCATCTAGTGCAACGCGGTTGTTCTCGCACGCCTTGATCTCTTGTTCTTTTTCTTTTAGGAGGGCCTTGTGTTGCTTAGCCTTCCTTTGTTGTTTATTTGGCTGATACGCCACAACATTCTCCTAAATCCAAATTTAAATTGTAGCTTCCTGTTGTAGGTCGTAGACTTCACCCAATGAGAGCTTGGAGAAGTCGATATGTAGTGCTGCCAATTCTTGGACAACATCATTGAATGCACTCGTCGTCATTCCTATATCCATTACACACACATGGATTTGTACTTTGATTGGCGATAGCAGTTCTGGTGTAGCTAACATGACGTTGGGATCCACGCCATATGTTTTATCCTTGACAATGGTTTTGATTTCGTTAATGGCGTTAATGAGATTATTGAGGTGCTCTGCAACTTGACCAGACACATTCTCCTACTGCGTGTTCAGAACCTCAAGGATTTTCTTGGCGACCTCATCTACAACGTCTTGTAGTGTGTGAACATCATCATCTGTTAATGTATCAGTGTTAGTTGTTTTTCTAGCCTTCCTCTTTTTGTGTAGTGGCCCATGTTGTTGTCGTTATTCTTTTCGGTGGTTGCGGATCTGCTCATTAGTAGGTGTATGTTCTTCATTGCTTCGATGGGAGCCACCATCACCGTTGTTATCATCTTTTTCTTTGTGTGACCAATTGTATTGACTATTTCCTCCATTGTTTCCTTATCCATTTCCAGCATCGTTGCCTACGCCAGCATTTACACCTTGGTTAGCTGGTAGGCCTTCTTGGTTTTCTCCTTCAGGCAATGGCTTTGCCAATGGGCCATGTCATTCTTCAGGCCACTCCACGACAATGGTGGCCACCTCATCATCAGCGATCATGGACCCTGCTTGGTGTTTTTGCTTGGTCGAGTCGTTCTTTGGCTCCTGTAATACCCCGTGTGTTAAGCCCCGGACATATGTAATTTGTAATTGTTTATTATTGTGGCATAGGTTCTTTAAGGAACTAGAGACATTAGTATTATTTTGTAAATAATTAATTAATGAAAACAACTCGCACATCGAGGACCACTAAAAGAGTATGGGAGGCCTAGATCCACAATGTGAGGGGGAATGGGGACATTCCTAGCACTTTAGAACTTGTTTGGTTGATCTTGGTCCATACTTATGCCATAGTGGCTTTATTAATTGATGATCACCCAAAAATTGTACAAATTACCCAACTTTTTATTAATTGATCCTATGTTGGTATTATTGAGCCTAATTCATGATTTAGTGGGCCTCCTTAGTGTTTGGGTGGGTGCCACTTGTTGATTGAGCCCCTTTGGTGGTTTTGTAACTCCTTGTGTAAATATTTGTGTAACTCTTGTGTAAATCCTTTTGTAACCCCGCTTTTCTATTTTGGGAAGATGCCTCGACTTGTGTGACACCTCACCTCACTAATTTTGAGTCAGGTAGAGTGGCTTGGAGTCATTCTCCTTGAAATTTTGAATTTCTTGGGGTTGGATTAGATTTAACCTCTTGTGGTTGATTTACCCCCCCCCCCCCATTGGATTAACTCATGTTGGCTTACCATGGTTTTATTTTGACCCATTGAGTTAGAATTACCTTTTCTATTCTATGAATACATGTTTAATATCCTTGGTTTGGGGGGTATTTTTCATGGTTCTTTTAGATGGTTGTTGACTATGGTTTTTCATACCTTTGATGTTCCTTTGTTGTCACTACTTGTCTTTTTCCTTTACGTGCACATAAATCCTAATGGTGAATGGCGATATCTCGATGGCCTAGGGGGTCTGGATTACCATTGCACCTGGTAGTGGGGTGGAAGAGGAAGTATTTAGTGAGGAATATTTTTTTGGATTCTCAAGCTAATACTTGAGTTATTCTTCAATTCTCCTCTATTGTGGATCGGTGGCCTCATCTCGGGGGTGTCCTGTCAAAGTGAGATCTGGCTTGGCAGTGCCAAAGGCTGGGTAGAATGTGGTCCGGATGATGCTAGTTGCGCATTGATAAGATAAGTGATTTATCTCATGTTTATTTAATTTACTTGGATATGATATGATTTATTTATGGATGCACATGAAATTTTTGATGAAATGTATGAGTTATTTGTGGAAGAAGTTTCTCATAGAATTCAATCTATTTATGCAAGTAAATTTTATGAAGGAATTGGAAATTAGTTTTTGGGATTTTGTGCACAAATTGTTTGAGAAAATAATTATTTGGTACCTCTACTACAGAACTGATATTTCTTCCCCTTTTTATTATATAATGTGTATTTTGATGGTGCAATATCCTCGGAATGGTTTAAGACACTTCTCTTTGGTGCTTTTACCTTTTATTCGAAAACTAGTTCTTCGATCGAACTGTTTGGAAAAGTTTGGAGAATTATCACATGAAGTGTTTGTTAAAATGCCCGAGTGTTACTTTTATGTTTATATCTGATAAATAATATTGAAATGTGTGTGATAATGTGGAAATAAATATTCTTGGTATTGTTGGGGAAATGTCTATGGAAATTCTAGATCAATTTCCAATTTCTAGCTCCTTCAATGGAATTGTTTTGAGTAGATTTGTGACTTTGCATATGAAGTGTTTGAAAAAATTTAGAATGAGATATACCTCTGTTATGACTGATAAAACATGTTATTTAGAGATGGAATTGCATTTGAATTATTCTACGATCTGTGGATTTAAATATTCTAGTGAATATTCTAGTGATTCCTGGAATTACTAGTCAATTCGGATGAGTAGAATTAACTTATTTTGTGGATTGTTTAATGGAATGTATATGGGTGGAAAGCTACAGCCATATGACTGTAAGTGATCCCTGATATGATTTCCATGAGATACAATAGTCATATATCTCTCTTTATTTGGCATTTGGAAGGTTCAATTGAAAACTATGTACATTGCAGTGAAATTGGCAAATAGTTTTTGGATTCAAATCTCTGTTTTTGGTAAAAGATGAATGTACAAACATATGCTCTATTATTGGTTATTTACTTGTGCTGTAGAATTCTATTTTCCATATCTACACCTTCACCTCTATGTGCATCGAAACTCGGTATGATTGGTTTGATTGAATTCCTGCCAGTATTTATTAACTAGTTGTATTGATTGAACTTGAAATATCCTTCGTTTATGTACTCGGATCTGATCTGCAAAAGTACTTTATTTTGCTGTACATGCATGCTTAAATATGTGTATAATGGCTGTAGGTTCACTTTTTGGTTCATTGGCATTGTTGTGTGTCGAATTCATGCAATACTAGTTGTTAGTATTGAACAACTAGTTAACTAGTTCTCGTGGAATCATTTTCATAATTACTATGTTTAATTAACTGAGAAATGGTAATTAGCCCTGATTTACATGTTGTTAGGTGTTAATTAACTATTGGACTTGATAAACAAATGAAATTATAATAAGTACCATCAATTATGCACTAATTTTCGTTAATTATCGTAATTGGGACACTAATTACTAATTAATCATAATTAAGAGTAAATGGCATTTAGATGTGGAATTTATGTGTCAATTGGATTGGAATGGATATGTGATGTTGTTAGAAGGTGTTAGTAATCCTTTCCAGCCCTATCAGGCATTTGAATAATTATTGAATTTATTTGTAATTAAAAGGGCTTTGTCATGAAACAAATATTGAAAAATGAATTTTAATATTTGTTTAACTAATCCATTGTGATAAAATTATCTAATTAGCATTAGAGAGATAATGATATGTCCCTTAGTCCCACTGATATCCCCAGGGGACATTACAAGTGGTATTAGAGCTTAGTTTCCAACACTGTGGCTGTTGGGCCTTCTACAAATTTATTATCTTATGTATATGTGCATTTGGAGTTTACAAATGTGCTTAGTAAAATTAATTTAAGCTCCCTTATGTTTTTTTTTTCCAAGGAAAAAAAGCGTAATTTCATTCATCTTTCGAGATCAAAATTACATTCTGAATAATCACTAAGGCGTGAATCCATTCCACCAAAAACTGGTTCTGTTGAAAGACCTGAAAGATCTTCTGTAATAAAACACCGTAAGCATACGCAGCTGCTTACCAAAAAATATCCATTGTCATAAGTCCCTTCATTTACTTTCAGAGGGAGTCTGATTAACAGAAAATAACAAGTTTGAAATGTGCCAAAAGCTTCTGTAAAGTGTAGCTGGAAATGCATAAAAAGATGCAGTTTCGATGAAGGAGTAGAACGATTCCAACAGGTGAAGAACGATTCCAATGTACCTCTCACTCATTGATAAATCAACAAGACGAATGAGCTTCCAGTAAGCTGCTTTAAAATTCTCTACCACCTGTCATATATACGACCTGTGGAAAGGCCTGCCAGCAGCCTTTAGTAAATTCTTTCACCTTCAAAAAGCATATGAAATATAACGCTGCGAATACATCCAAATTCGAGGACAAGATCGATACAGTCCTCTCGCTAGCATTTCAACGTTGTATAAAATCAAAAAGATGTAAGATAGATCATCCTTAAAACAGAGTAATTGTGTATAAAACCTGACATAGATCAATGAAGTTCTATAAACGGCCTGTGGTAAGAGGCCTGCAAGCTGCCATTAGAAAATTCTTTCACCAGCAATATACCCTCTTCCAATTGGATCCCTTCCTTGGAAGCTTTGTCCGCTTCCTTGTTGTTTTCCCTGTATACATGCCGGCATGTGTAAGAGGTAAAACGAGAGAGGAGCAGCCGAATAGAAAGGATAATATGAGAAAGCCTCAAGTTCCTACAAGCTTGAGTTTGATTGATCCAGTTTATAACATTCATAGAATCACCCAACATATTAAGTTCCGTGCACCCTTTTTCAATAGCAAACATCAGAAGTAATTTGAGACTCATCAACTCAGCAGAATTATTTGTGCCCCCCCCTAGGCCCATAGACAAAATGAAGAGGTGTGATTCTGTTAAATAAAGAACTGCACCTCCTCCACTCATATTATTTTGTGCTGCCCCATCAAAGAAATCCCACGGAGAAATGCTATCTATCACCATCTCTAAAGTCCTTCGCTCTCTTGCAACCCTTAAATGAACCGGAAAGGAGTTGTATAAACCCACAGACAGAGCCCCAGTGATTGCCGGGGTGCAAGGAATATCCTTGAAAATGGCCCTATTCCGTGCAATCCAAATCCCCCAAATTACCAGCAGTGGTAACATTTTTAAAATTTTATGTGTTCTCCTCCTCCACCAAGAGTCCCAAGCTGCCCCAATTGAAACCCCTTCCCACTGGCAATTGATACCTGTCAAAGAGGAAACCTCCCTCCAGACTTCAATAGAGTAGCAGCATGTAACAAATAAGTGTAAGCTTGTTTCCAGCTCCCTTTTGCAGAGCACACACCAGCTACGGCCTTGAAAATACCTCTTCTGTAGCACGTTCCAGGTAGGAACGTTGTTGTTAAGCACACACCACATAAAAAGCTTAGTTTTAGCTGGACATTTAAGCCTCCACAGTGGTCTCCACCACCAGACTGCTTCCCTTTGGACCACCCCGGCACTTAGAAGTAAATACCCAGCCTTAGCAGTATAATCTCCCCCCGGAGCAGCCTCCCATACAAGTGAATCAACTTGATCTGATAGAATAATATGTGCCCAAACCAGCTCCCTTATATAAGTCTCAACGAAAACAGTCTCCCTATCCCTCAATCCTAAGGAGTTTTCCCTTCTCCAACATTGAACCCACGGTTCAGCAGGCCTCGGATCAGCAAGTTGATTAAGTGTAGTGATTCCTCTATGGCCTGGTTCCACAATGATATCATTAGGGAGAAGGTGTTGGTGGGTGCTGCCCAGCCAAGGATCCCTTCCAATCAGGACACTTTCCCCATTACCCACGTCCCACGCAAGATTATCCTCGATCAGATGGAAAGACTTTACAATCGCTTTCCAAATCACCGATCCTCTGACATGTGTTTTCCTAGGATTTCTGATCCAGTCTAAAAGGTTCACACCAGACAGATATTTCTGCTTTATCACCCTAGACCACAGACTACAGGACTGCACCAACCTCCAACCTCCCTTAGCAGCCAAGGCTTTTGAGAATAAGAATATGTCCTTTAGACCCCACCCTCCTAATCCTTTAGGGACTGCAATTCACTTCCAGTTAACCCATGGGGTAGTCTGATCTACCTTATTACCACTCCATAAAAAATGGAAGAAAATTCTCCTAATCCTTTCAAGAATCCCTTTCGGGATCCAGGAAAGAGACATCCAATACACCGGAATATCCTCCAAAACAGCTTTGACCAAAACTAATCTACCAGCCTGAGAAAGCCACTTGTGACTCCAGACCATTAGTAGAAGAATAAGAAACCTCACTTCAGAGATTATTTCTTTGTATTCCTTAGAATTAATTAACATTGAATATTGGTTGTTCAATGATTGATTTGTAATTACTATGTGGTTCATGTCTAATAATTGACTTTTACTTGATTAGTTGATGTATTCTGGATGATGTATTCTCATTAATGTATTGTGATCATTGTATTATCCTTGATGAATAGTTGTTGATTTCTTCTCGATGATGTATTTTGATTGATGTATTGTGATCATTGTATTATCCGTGATGAATCTTGGTTGATGTCTTCTGGATGATGTATTCTAATTGATGTATTGTGATCATTGTATTATCTTTGATGAATCTTGGTTGATGTCTTCTGGATGATGTATTCTGATTGATGTATTGCGGTCATTGTATTATCCTTGATGAATCTTTCTTAATGTCTTCTAGATGATGTATTGTGATCATTGTATTATCCTTGATGAATCTTGGTTGGTGTATTCTGATTGTTTGTTTTGAGTAATGTATTCCATTTGATGTATGTTGGTTGATGTATTTTGATTGGTGTATTATGATCTGATTGTGTATTCTAATTGATGTATTTTGATTAATGTATTCTAATTGACGTATGATGTTTGATGTATTGTGGTTGATGTGCTTTGATTGATGTACTACAATTGATACTCGTATGGTTAGTTGATGCATGTATGGTTGTCCTTGGTTGATATTACATAATCGATATATGATTGACATATGTAGAGATATTATGAATTGATGGTCGATGTATTTATGGATGATGTATGCATGAGGGTCATTGTATGATTGATATTAGTTGATGAATAATGTATTTTGAGCGATCCCTAAGAATAATTATGCTTTTTGTTGAGATGAAAAACTCCCGAGAAGAGAAAGGCCTTGAAACCTCAAAGAAAGGAGTACATTATGGTTGGATATGCTGAATATTCAAAGGGCTACAATCTATTTTATCCCTCATCTCATAAAACTTTCATTAGAAGGAGCGTACAGTTTGAAGATGAGCCCATGCAAGAGATTGAACTAGCTCAAGGGGATTGCTCACATCCTCCACTACATGATGATGCAAGTGACGATTATTCCTTTGATTTTTCTGATTCTAATGTTGATTATTATGATTATAAAATTCATCCAGATCATGACTCACCCATTTTTCCAAAGTGGGTTGTTAAAACCATACAAGCAGTCAATGATCTTGCTGGAGATCCACTAGACTCTAGTCAGACTAGATCTCAATCTCACAATGCTTTCTCCACTTGTGAATAGAATATTCTAGAGAGATTCTTTATGATGGTTGTATCTGATCCTCAAACATATCAGGAATCTTCACTTGACCCAATATGGAAAACATCCATGCAAGAAGACTTCAAGTCTTTGCAAGACAATGAAACTTGGGGGTTGGTTCCTCTACCTTCCAAGACGAAACTAGTGCAATGTAAGTGGGTATATAGGACCAAAGTGGTTGCATATGGTTTAGATATCAAGTACAAGTCTAGTTTGGTTTCCAAAGGCTTCTCTCAATTCCAAGGAGTGGATTATACAGATACATTCTCACCAATTGCAAAGATGGACTCAATCAGGCTAGTTTTAGTCATTGCTGCATCTAAGTGATGGGGGGTTCACCACATGATGTGAAGAGTGATTTTATTCATGGTGAAATTCATGAGGAGATCTATATGCAGAATCCTAAAGGTTTCATTCATGATCCTTCACTTTTTTTCAGGTTGAGGAAGTCACTCTATGGGCTCAAGCAAGACCCCAGAGCTTGGTATTCCAACATGGATAGCTTCCTTCTTTCACTAGGATTTTAGTGATGCAAATATGATCCTAATTTATATTTGCATCATATTGGTGATTTATTCGAAGTCGTAGTGTTGTATGTTTATGGCCTTTTGATTACAGGAAGTTGCATTGATGATATAGAATCAATAAAGTCCTCTTTGCATAGTGAGTTTTCTATGACTGACCTTGGATTGTTGAAACAATTTCTTGACTTGGAGATTGAGAAATATGATGCAGGGATCAAGGTCAGATAATAAAAGTATGATGCATAACTTTTATTAAAGTTCAATATGTCTGAATTTAAGGCCAAGGATGATTTTAAGAACCCGCCGAGATTTATATGTATAAAAATTGGGCGAATCTCTCCGATATATAGGAAAATTTGAAGGCGATTTTATCAATAATATAATATGTATATATAAAAAAATTGGCAAATCTTTCATTTTATTATATAATGTTGTAAAATATTGGCGAATCTTTCATTTTATTATATAATGTTGTAAAATCTTGGCGAATCTTTCATTTTATTATATAA
>LPNX010560985.1:206305-235818 GCA_001517045.1 Pseudotsuga menziesii
CTGTAGATTTAAAACATGGGGCTTTTAATATGATAATACTATAGCTAACATGCACAGAAGGAAATAATATTGTTGACAAGTATAAGGCCACTAAGTACATCAATGACCTCAATGCGTCCCACTTATAACATATAGTGGAATAGGAATAGTAGGGAGATGATATTTAGGGATGTTCTCATATCAACCATGAATGTAAACAAGTTGCGGCATACAGTTCACATGATAGATAGATGTATCAAGCATGATAAGGTCACTAACAAGTCCAAGTAATTGAAAATTACTGAGCTCATGGAGTATAAGGTAGTAGAGTGGGGATTAGACCCATAAAACCCCACTCCTGTGCAAAACCTATTAAAGGAAAAGGATAATGGAATCCAATCTCTAAATAAGAAATTGAAAGTCCCAACAAAATAACATGTTCATACATCAGATATATTGGAATCCAAAGAGGAGAAGGACCAAATGGTAAAATGTGTTTAGGAATACAAAGAGAAAGTATAAATATTGGAGAAAGAATCCAATGACCTAAAACTGGATAATTATAATTTAATATCTACAAAAGGAACTGCACTCCATTCATCGTCTTTAGCCTATCCAACTGATTAGCTTGCAAACATTTTATGAGATATGGCCTTCAAGAAATTAGAACTTAGCAAGGTTAAAGAATACTTACGAAAAATGAAGATGAGGTACGGCTCCTAAGAGATTTGGCACAAAAAATACACTCTGCCATCACTGACTTACATGAGACCAAGATCAAGTTGCAAAAATAAGTAGATCATGTTATAAATAAGCTCATATGGAATCCCCTTTTAAAAGGAGAAAAACACTTGGTTTGGGATCAAATAGCCATCACCCTCACCAAGCATTGGATCTATTTCACTATTGTTGAATATGAGTGCCCCTAGCTTCTACTACTATGAAATATATCAAGAGTACATTGGCTTAGTTGGAAAAAAACCCAAATATTTCCAAATATATCATAGACATCCTGAACACTAGAACCAATGAGGAGTTGAAAGCATTGACAATAATATATACAAAAAATACCAACATGGATGTCTCTAATTTGATTAATAAAAGGAATATATCTCAAATAAAACAGGGAAAAGCAACCCAACTAGAAAGGGATGCAAATTCATTCAAATCCATCTTTGACAATATTGTAAGTCAAGGTCTCCCATCCCCTTAGGATGGTAAAGGGGATTTATATCCCAAACAACATGATGAAAATATGATAGCATTTTGCTAGAATAAAAAATTGAAGTTTTAAGATGTATATGGAATTATTAAAGGGAAGAGTGTACATGATAAGCTACAAGAATATTTTGGATATGGCCCTTATACAAATTTGGATATGGTACTTACAGAGATGAAGGCATATGAATATCCCCTAGGAAATACAGAAGAAGTGAACCATTGTAAGGATCTAGTAGTCAAGGGGCTCTCTGTCTAGAAGAGTGAATGCAAGGAAAAACAGAGATACAACAAAATTAGGATAAACAAACAGATAAACAAGACCATCATGCAAGGAGGCTTGCATGGTATAAAGAACTACATCAAGAAAGTTTAAATGTTGGTATTCCATAAGCTATGCTATATAAAAGCATTAAGGCCTATTCAAAACAAAGAAGTGATATCAATTTGTACACAACCAAGATGCAAGAACTTGAAGCCTTTGGTTTATATGATAGGATATATTTCTTCTTAATGAACTGTAAATAACGATGGTCTAAATGGGTATACTTGAAACCTTTGGATTTATATGACTGGATATTGTTCTTCTTAATGAACTGTAAATAATGATGGTCTAAATGGGTATCTTCAATAGATAACTCATTCTAAAAAATATGAGCATGTTTTGGCATGCAAGAAAAAATGAGATAATTTATACATTTCTGAAATATACAATTTAGGAAGATGCCACTTAGGTAAAGGATATATTTCTTCTACACATATTGTAGATGCACTAAACTTTGTAACCAAATATTTCAAAGTGACTAGATCATCCATACTACAAAGGCCAGATCTTCCACTGGTCTATGAGGAGATGCACCTCCAAATTCAGTATACCTAGAAAACCAGACACAATGTTTCATATTACTATAAGTTGGAATTACATTTAAAACTGACAATAAACATTGCTGCATATTTTCGTTTTTCAATTTTTCACAATAAAATTTTTACTGTAGAGCTTAGAATCTTCAAAATATCAGTTTATCAAAGGAGGCATTGCTAGGATTGCCTTCAACTTCTTACTTCTCCTGAACAGAATTTGAAAAATATATTTAAGCGTGAAATAAAGTAAGTTGTTATTCCATCAATTGAAATTAACTACAAACTAATCTCAGTACCAGTCACTCGAGGATTTCGTCCACATTGTTGGCTTATAAGGATTATTAGGTACAAAGTTGTCGCAGTAGAAACCATTGCAAGTGTTTATCTGTTTCAAATATTAAAGAAGAAATAAGGTAAAACAATGGAATCTTGGATATCTCAACATTGATTATTACAAGACTAAGAAAAACATAATGCAGAACCCTAAAAACCCCACAATATATTAAATGGAAACTATTTTTCTTTCAATTACACTCAGTAGTAGTCATTCATCAAAATGAAAAATGATAATTTATTTGTGTCTACACTAATTACTTATTTTAAAGTCCATTAGTATGAATTGTACAGAATATGCAAAGGTAACTAATTCAATTGATGCAACTGGTGCAATATTTTGATACAATTTGACAAGTTCATCCAGAGACAGGGGTCACCAAATGCCTAGTTAAAGATCTTATCATATAAATATCTAAGAGGGTGTCATTAATAGAGCTCACCATATGGTATAGTGCATCATCCTATTTGCACATTACCCAGGGTACACCTGTATCCATTCCCATAGCCATCTGGGCAGCCCAATTCATGTAATTCACTCCAGCTGGCCCATACAACGTTTCTTCAGGTTTATACTCATTTTCCACCTGTAAGAACACTTTGTTATTAGTCCTAATATTAAGAAATCAAACCAAGTTTACATAGAAAGTTCAAACACATGCCATATCGCTCTTTTCTGCATCAAGAGATTGCCCAAAATCACCTAAATCACACTCAGACTTGGTTTATAGGGTCTGAAATTAACTCAGGTCTGTTTTTTTTAGGTTTGTTTGCACCCCTTTTGTGGAGAAAAAGATCCCAGAATTCAAAACCCCCTAATACATATTGTCACTCAATGGTTGTCTCACTAGTGCAAGAAGGCCATTTCAAACGGTTGGGGCCAAATGCAATTTCTTGGTAACTTTGGCATAATAGATACCCTGGACATGCTTTCAGCACTATGATAAGAGGAGGATTTTTTCAAAATATAATAATAACACCAATCCATATAAAATACCTCTAAGCTTTCTCAAATGAATATCCTCCAAGAAGCACGAAAGAGTGATGCACAGCCTCCAAACCAGGTATGAAGATCCTCAAAAACTAGACACTATCATGACAGGGCCATGAAGGATGGCCATGAAGGATGCACAGTGTACACTTAAAAGTGTGGATGTCCGTCAAACAAATGGAAAGGCTCCCACAAGGTTCAATGTCTTCATCATAAGTATTCCCTACAGGTTGATTGCAGCCATCATTATGGTGAATGCTGATCAAGAACAGGCCCCTTTAACAAAAAGAAAATGCAGATTTAGAGTTGCTGCTATGGACATCCAATACATATGTTGCTAAAAAATACACCTAGATCTCTTAATACTCCTTTTACTGCAAGTTTGAAAGTGAAACAATCCACAAATTGCCAACTGAATTTTGTGCTAGTGCTGCCAAGGATAATTCTACTTATATAGAGCTTGTTCTACTGAGTTTAAGACTAATTTAAGGCTGCCATGAATTCCCTTGTTCAATTATGTTAGTGCCTCATTCTTGCTACAGGATCCTCTTAAAAGGAGGAGCGATTTACATGCCTTCTTTTTCCAGACCTGAAATTTCTAATAGACTGGTCCATTATTAATAGGCCAAACATCAGGTGAAGATGCGAATGACTGTAAGCAACACTGAATATAGTTATCAAGTTTGCTGGGTTTTCAAACTACTGAAATTGGTCACCACAAATTGACCATTGGATGTAGTAGGCATAGTTGAGCTATCGTTCATTGGCAAAAACCGAACAAATTGGCCTGTAAGTGATACAACAGGTTTTCTCACTATCATCAAGTTTTTTGACATAGCTTTTAAAATTAGTCCTTTCAATAACAGCTTCCATATTCCTACCAACCATCTCACCTTGACTCAGACTTCTAAGCCCTTCAATCGGTTTCCAAAATTGCAACAAAGAATTTCTTACTTTGGGTGTTATGTTAACTCTTTATGACTGATTACCTCTCCATGAATGAACTACAATGCTATCGAAAGTGCCTGATTTTGATCAGAATGTCCATCATGAATTTGAGCTATAATTTCCATCCATCATCATGCTAATTGCAATACAAACATTCATAAACAGGCTACTCCAGAGTTATCTGACCATCAGGAATATATTCAGCAGATGGACCAGCAAATCTCTCCACCCAATGTTTAAGATTCTTAGTTTCTTTGTAGCATAGACCTTTCTCTGCAGCCATAGAAACAGCAGTCTTGGAACTCCACTCATCATTTGACCCTATTGCTATGAAAAATCTAGCCGTGCCATAGGAGTTGAAACCCCAAATTCTGCTTGGCTGCTTGCAATTGAGTTGGCATGGCAGATTTAGGAAAATGTAAGTCTTCAATCACACAATCACCAAAATCCCATGAAGATCTCATGCTAGGGCATCATCATAATATGCAGAATAATCTAAACATCAAACACCTAGGCCATCCATGTTTTTCAAGACTCTAAGATTTAAAATCTAGAATCTCAATATCAAATGAATCTAATAAATATTCAAATGTTTATTTGTACAGACAATCTATCAATTCTGCAAACTTCCCCCTTCATTTTTTATTGAGTAGGAAAATCTCAAGGCTCAAAGTAAAATCATGCTTACCAGGCACCCACATTCTCACAGTGGATACAAGACCCACACTTATGCTCTCAACATAGCTTGGGAGGTTCATACTTATGTTGTTTCTGCAATATACTCATCTAGAAATAGCAAGATAGCATGTTGGTCCAATGATTTAAAAAGATTGCAAGGTGGACAAGAAATTCATATTCAGTTAAAATATCAATAATGAGCACTACAACTGCATGAAGTTAACTGTCATAATTCATGACACATATTTGGCAATTGACCACTGGTTCTTAACCTTGTTCAACCTAGACTATTCCTTCTACACAATCAGACTAAACCTTAAGTATTTAATGCATAGTGACTATGTTAGATTTATCTCGATGCATGTATCTCAATGGCGATATTCATGATTGAGAAGACAAAAATCACAAGATTTCTCGAAAAGGAGAGCTCAATAGCAGGGTGCTATAGTGTCAATCTCTATGGAGCCCAACCTTGCTTTAACTTTGACCTCATGTGAGCCTGTACATGAGCCTGTGGTACCTGAGTAGCATACCGCTAATGGAACGGGTAGATTTATGCATAACTTAATAGTGGGGTAGCCTCGGCACACTGCACCAATGAATCTGATCAGCTGGGCTATTTCGATTTGCTTAATTTTCTCACCATTAAACCCATAGAAAAAAAAGACACACAATGAAAACCATAGACCCATTAAACCCAGAGCTTGAAAATCCGTGAAAGAAATCATGATACGTAAGTGAATAGGATAAACAATATACCAAAAGAGAAATTAGCATGGCCATGCTAAAAAAATACAGAAGCTAGCAAGAAACAAAAACACCAAAGAGAATTGCAATGGCTTTAAGAAACACAGAAAAACACGGCAAACACAAAATCTGACTATGCCCATCTTTCATGGCCAACGAAGGTCCTGGAAATAAAACCCATGAAATCACATCATATGAAACCCTATCTTGCGTCAATGGAGAATGAAGACCGCCACGGCCATGACCACCACCACATGGAATCAAACCATGTCCAGCGTCCAAACCCCGTCTGTCTTGCATCTTTGGCCAACCAAGGAAAACACCACCTGAAATCAAACGTTGTCCTGCGTCCATGGCCTGGCCATCACCTGAAATTGAACATTGTCTTGCGTCCATGAGCCTGCAAATCAAGGACGAACTGAGAGAAGTTTACCCAAAGATCCATAAATAAGGGCGAAATACCAAATTTTTAACCTATCATCCATAAAATCCAGGCAAACCATCTCCATTTCTCCTCCAAAACTGGAAATTTTTGGCAATTTAACCTCCATTATAGAAGAAATCTAGGCAAATGTCCAATTTTCCCCATCGACGGGTGGGCTAAATTCCATTGTATGAATTTTCATAGTTTAACCGCACAGGCTATTTAATTGGGGAAAATTATATATAAAATAAAAATGGGCTAATTTATTAAATTAAAAAAACCATTTTAATATTAAAAATTCACCCACCTTTTTTTGGGCACCCCTTAAAATTTGCCTATGGGCTATAATTCGCCCCTAAAATCATCCCTGTTTAAGGCATCCAAGTTCCCATTCCTTTCAAGAATAAAACTAGGTAATTTTGGTGCATCTCCATTGGTGGACAGCTTGTTGTACAGACAACTAGTTGAGAGCTTGTTGTATCTCACACACTCTTGACCTGATTTATCTTATGATGTAGCTGTTGTTGCAATATATATGCAGGAGCCTAATGAGATCCATTAGAAGGATGAAAAAAGGATCTTTCATTATGTGCAAGAAACCAAACACTTCAGGGTACACTATGTTGCTAGTTCTCCACTAGAACTAGTTGGATCTACTGATTTTTATTGGGATGGAGATTCCATTGACAGAAAGTCAACTTCAGTTTATTTCTTCATTCTTTCACATGGTCCCATATGCTGGTAAAGCAATAAACAATGCACTAAATCCCTTTCATTAGCTGAGGCCGAGTACAGAGGAGCAATGAACGCAACTACACAGTGTGTGTGGTTGCAAGGTATTCTTGAGGAAATTGGATTCACATTTGATTCACCCATAGTCATTTGGTGTGATAATCAAAGTGAACTAAATATTTCCACTGATCTAGTGCAGAGACAGAGGACTAACCACATATAGATACACATGCACTACATCAAAGTATTGGTGCATGAGGAGGTGATAGTGTAATATAAACATGTTAATGATTTTCTCCAAATGTAATAAAAACATGTTCCAGGCATACTTACATACCGAATAGTGATAATAAACTATGTTATTTGGCTCCATTCTTATGTGTTAATTTTAGTCTTTTCACATTTTTTCTGCATAATTTGTGAATATATTGAGTTGTGAGGATTCCTTTATCTCCTATATATTGATGTGAATCATATTTTCACACCAATATATATCTAAGAATCGAAGAGATTAGAAAATGTATGAGATAAAATAAGAAAATATAATTTTATATTATCTTAGTCCGAGAAATGGAGAACTGCAATAAAGAAGAGCTTGAATATAATTGCACACTACAATAAATCCTTACAAACCAACAAAATAATGAAGGGACAGTCTTTTCAATTGGTGTACATACCTCACACATATGCTAAATATTTATTGTGCAGGGGTTCTAAATACATTGTTAAATGTTGAACTGCTAGGGGTTTGATTTTTATTGTATTTGTTTATTTTTCCATAGTAGAGAAGAGCATTAGGAGTGGGATATTGAAGCATGGGACATAAGTAGAGAACCATGGGACATAATGGAATAAAGTAGAGAACCATAGAACATGAAGAAATCTAATCCATGCTGAGTTGAGAAAACATGATTTATTTATAAAGGAAATTCAATAACTTGGGAAAATCATATATGAAAATGGATTTAAAGTAGATCTCGAGAATATCAAATCCTTATCCAGTTGGTCAACTCTAAATAATGCAACTGGTGTGAGGATATTGCTCAGCTTGCTATGTTATTATGGAATATTCATCAAGGGTTTATCTAATGTTGAATATCATCTCTCATGGGGAAAATCATCTAATTTTACTATTATTGTGATAACTTTAAAAACAAAGGAAACGCTAGTATTTAAAATCCTAAACTTCATTTTTTGATATGACTCAAATTCTAAAAACAAATGGACCAAATCCCAACTCTAATATCCTATTCAAATGCGCTCGAGAAGAAAGTAATTGTCTTTGCAAAAGTAACTTTGTTTGAAATATTTACAAGTGATTGGCTAAGCCCAAAAATCATGGATAACTAACTCCATGAGTAGTGGATCCCTCACATGAAGGGGATTAGGCCCTCTACTATTTCTATGCAAATGGATTCTACACCTTCTCTTTTGAGATAAACCTTGGTTAAGGAAATATTTTCAAAAATGACCCATAGTTTAATGTAGGGTCGCGTTAAATGTACTTGAGTACGTGGATGTTTGGTTTCAAATAACAATAAGAAGCCCAACCACATTACAAGGCCAGGTAACACTTCCACACTTGTCTTTATTTGTTTGGATGACAAAACATTCAAAACCATTGGAAACATATTGGGTAAATACATATACATAATCAAAGCTCATGCTTGACAATAGATGCATGCGATTGAATTTAAGTGGAGGTTGAACAAGGTAAAGGATTGCAACTATTGAAGGGAATAATGTAAATATGTTGTTGATATTGTGTTGTTGTAGGAGCTTTAATTGGAAGATGGGTGGCTTGGTCCAATATATATCTTATCATTTTTTTAAATTGGAATTGAAGAAGATATATTGGTGTGGTTTAAAAACCCTACTAATGGAAGTTACATAGTGTGTTTTGGGCATACTACCATGTTTTTAAACAATTGAGAGATTGAGGGAAATTCGTGGTGGTCAAAATTTACAATCATTCTTGAAGGCCATAATATTTATGTGGGTGGACCTATAAAACAAAGTAATCACATGGGATGTTTTAATAAGATGCACATGGAAATGTACTAGTATGTGTCCTCTATGTAAGAGTAAATCAAAGGCAATAATATTTTCTATTTAGATGTCATTACTCTGAGAAGGAATAGGAGACATAAAATTCATTGACTGGTGGAGGAGGGGTTTGAGAAGGGAACTCAAATGGAGATTAAGCTCACAAAACCTAGCTACATGAAAAGGTGGTTTCTAAACATAATATTGATCCTCTTAGAATTTTATAGGCACCATGGCTATCTAGGAATAATATGATATTCTAAGACCAATTCATATCTCCTTTTAAAGTTTTCTAGAATATTTAGCATGTATATTATGGACTTATGAATATTTCGAGAATAGATTTACCAACGTGGGTTGGGAATTTGGAAATTGACAAAACATTTCCATAGGGTTTTCTTAATGAATATTTCATGGTAAATTTGGACCTATGTAAAATGTGGGGAATTCATCTACTTGAACAAGGATCGTCACTTTACCTTCACCCAATAGCATGGAAATGGGTGTAACAATATGGACAAGATTAAGGCCTTACTTATATTTATGGGTATAGCTACAGACAAAGGCATATTAGATTCACAAATGATGATGAAAATAATGACAATGATGATAATGATGACAATGATGATGATGATGGATATGAAAATGAAAAACCCTAACTTATTATAAACCTCATAACCCAAAATCCGTTAACTACTTAACCCCTTAAACCATAACCCCTAAGGTCCCTAATCTTTAAATGTGACAATCGTGACCATAACCCCATTAAACCATAATCCTAACTCTTTATAATCCCCCTAAATTACCTAAATCCCCTAATCTCTTAATGCACTAAACCCTAACCCTTGAGTCCCCTAAACCCTAAGGCCCCTAACCACTAAATGTGACTATAGAGACCATAGTGACTATGTATATTATGTAATGCATTCATATGGCATAACATGACCATAAGGCTTCTAACCAATAAAACCCCTAATAACTAATCCCTTGACCCCTTAAACCTAAACCTCCTTATACACCTAACTCCTAACCCCCCTAATGCACCCCTAATGTGACCTTAATGGCCATAGTGACCATAACCCCATTGAACTATAACCCTAACTCCTTATAAACTCCCTAGTCCCAAATCCCCTAACCCCTAAATCCCTTAAGTGATAATTAATGTGACCACTGTGACCATAGTGTGACCATAGTGACTATGTATTTTTCACAATGCATACATCATAGCACGACCATAAGGAACCTAACCAGTAAAACCCCAAACAACTAAGCAGTGAATTATGCAGAACCTTCTATCCCAAACTATCAAGATAGGTAAAGAAAATTCCAATCCTAATGACTTTTGGAGGTGGTTTTTTAACCCCCCCCCCCCCCAAATCCCTAACCCCCTAATGTGAACATAATGACCATAACCTCTTTAAAGCATAACCATGACTCCTTATAAACCCCCTATTCCTAAATCCCCTAACCCCTTAACCAATTAAATTACCCTAATCAAAATAAAAATTTAATCCTCGCCATAATCATCATCATCGACAAGGACCTAAATTTTTTCAATGAATGATAGCTTAGGCCATCAGAACCATTCCAAGTTCCCATGGAGAGCCTTAAGTACACTAAATTTTTGACCCAATAACCTACATTTTTGGCATTGAAATTGACTTGGTGTAACAAAATTTAAATGGACACCATATCCTACTCACATGACAAAGTTCCCATTTATAAGGCCTACGTAGTGGCTAAGGACCCCACAAATTATAGCTCATAAAACCTTTACATTGGTATCATTTGTAACCATCCATGTTGTTCTAAACCTCAAAATGGCCATGACCACATCCAACTTGCATGCCAAATATTCCTTGTGGAGGGCTTGTGGTGCTAATTTGGGGCCCTGCATATGGAGCATGAGCTTTAGAGGCAAATGTTACAACCTAAGACCATATTTTTTACTATATTTTAAGTTATGCATCCAGAACCATCCCCTATGTGCAAGTTTTAAAAATCATGACCATATCTTACATGTACACTAGATATTTTCTATGCATATTTATTCTATGTGATGGTCAAGGGAATCATGATGGTCCATGACCTCATAAACAAATGGTGTGAACTTAGGCCATAAATTTAAACCATATACCATGGTGTAGGCCAAGAAATTGATTGTCGATGTTATAAATCTCAAAATACAAACATATCCCACTTGTAGTTGAAATAATATTCCCTTCATAGAGATTATGTGTTGTCTCAAGGCCTTACGACACATCACTAATGAGCCACATTGTTACATGTAAGATAGAGTTTCCATACGTATTTCTTATGTGGTAGTCTAGGTTAACATGCATGGACCACCATCTACATAGAAAATTAATATGGCATAAGACCCTAAATTTAGTTCGCGGGCCATGCTATAGGACACAATAATCATCCTTATAAATGTTACACATATTGAAATGACCACCATATCTCACTTGTAAGGTAAAGTAATTATGTGAAGGGATCTACACAAGGACCATGACAACATAAGGTCCTATATTTTTCCTTATACTGTGGAATGGTCCTCAAGATCCATTCCTAGTGTTACCCTCCTCAATGTGGTGGCCATATAACACATGTAGGCAGCTAAGGATTCCCTATACAGGCCCTATGCAATGACGTGGGTTATTATGCAAAGACCACGAACCCCATTAATAAATTTTTTATCCCAAAAACATGGGTTTTGGTATGAAATTATGGATTAATGATGAAGAGGCATCCATAATATGACACCTAAAAATGGCCACCATATCCATGTCATAGGGAAAAGATGGGCTAGGGCCTCATGGATGGTCTATGTATAACCCGAAAGCAACATGTTATGGACTAACAATATGTATCTTCACCCTGGGCCACGAATTGGGTCGAGAGAACCATCCTTGTTGTACTAAACCTAGATTCAAATGTCACACGACATCTTACTCACATGCCAAATATTTCCTATGCATGGCCTATGTTGTTGCTTAAGGCCCCACACATGACATGTATGGGTTAGGGATAGATTCCATGTACTATAACCTAGGGTTTTGCACCATCTATGCCCTTATCCCCGAGAAACATATCAAGTATTTCAAACCTTGAAATCACAACCATACCAAACTCGTAGACCAAAGATTATGTATTAACAACATGCGTGATGCCCCAAGCGATGAAACATGGCATGTGAGATCCATAGAAATATATGTTATGGCCTTGCACCTCGCCTTTTATCCCTAGACCATGGCATGGGAATTGAGAGCCATCTTTGGTATGTTAATTCTCAAAATGATGGACATATCTCACTCATATGTTAAAAATTTCCTATACAAGGCATGTGTAGTTTTTTGGGGAACTACATGACCCATGGGACCTAGAAGAAGCGATATGAACTTAGGCCCTAGATGTTAATCTCAAACTATGACCTAGTTATAAAAAATCCTTAATGGTGTTATACATCCCAAATTGGCCACCATATCCCACTCACAAGCCAAAAGTTCCATGATCTATAAGGCATATTTGATTGACTCAAGCCCTACGCGTAGTTACGGGCCATTTATGGGTAATTATAGGTAAAGGAAGGGTAATTAGGGGTTAATTAGTGATAATTTAGGGGTAATTTGTTTTCAATTATGGGTTATTAAGGGTCATTTATGGGTAATTATTGGGTAATTAATGGTAATTAGGGGTCAATTAAGGGTTAAACAAGGGTGATTCATGTGGTGGTTTGAGACCCCAAACATGGACCATGAGATCCATACTAAAATGTTATGGCATGGCATAAGATCCTAGATTTTTCCTTATATTTTTGGAATGGTCATCAAGGACCTTTAGTCACAATCCTGTCTTCAAGTGTGTGTGGTGATTCATTATCTGCCCAAGGGCACTTATAAATATACGTAATTCAATTAAGTTCTAGGGCACTTGTATTTTTAATGAAATCTTTCCCAAAATGATTGTGGGAGAGGAACACACCACCCAAACTTAGGCAAGCTTGCACTTAATAATCTCTCAATGTATATGCCATCCCTAATTAATATTAAAATTTAAATTCCATTTATATCTTCAAGCATATAGTTCTAATAATATTTACAGCAAATAGATGGAGAATGAAGATATAAACTAAACAAAAAAAACCACACGGGAATTAGACAAGTACTGCTCAAGAGTTTACAGTATATTCATCATAATAAATCCAATGTACAATAGGTTACAAATAGTAATAATTTGAATGCATTAGGTAGCAATTCGAATCTACCAAGTGGATCTAACTGTATCTAACTAAATCTCTAACTCATGGTCTCTTAATCAATATTGGAGTCCAACAGATCAACTCCCTGATGTTCAATAACTCAATCAATTAGTGTAATATAGTTAACTCAATGCAACTGAGTGTGGTAGGTAGGAAAAACGCTCCTCCCCATGCAACCATGCATTACTAGCGCTAGTTAACTGATTGTGAAGTAATTGACAAAGTTTAAGTCCAAAGATCAACTCCCTGATGTCCAACAACTCAATCACTCAGTTACAGCTAGTTAACTCAGTGCCACTGAGTGTGGTAGGTAGGAAAAGCACTCCTCCCCATGCATCCAAGCATTATCCATGCATTTCTAGCGCTAGCTAACTGATTGTGAAGTAACTAAATGTAACTGGGGGCTAACTAAGACTAACTAGTTCCAACTCCACCTAACTGATGGAGGTCAGTGTCGAGACTCCTAGTTGCTCCAAAAATGTAGGGATTAGTCTAGGAGGCACCCAAACTGATGCATGCACATGCATTAAGTGGCAGTTAACCTCTAACAGTGTTCCCCACACTCTAGTAACTGATCTAGGTGGCCCCATTAGGTCAAGTGGACCCAAATAATGAATTAAGGTTCCTAAGTTAGGAAAATATAATCTAATAGACATTATAGTCAAGGGAGGATTAATAATCCTAACAATTAATGCTATGGCATCACAAGGAAATAGGATCAATATCACACTCCGTGACATATTCGAGGTAGTCTCCCTAGTCTAAAAATGTCAGTATCCACAAGGTTGTACCCTCTTTGTGGTCTCTCCTCTCTCTCCCCCTTTAGATTTTGTTCTAGTGAATAATAATCTCCTCCATGAGGAATCCCCCACCAAGGATTATGAACCCCCTCACATGTGGAAATCATATCTCCTTCGATTTAGGTTTCCTTGCATAGTAAATTTTGGGTTTTATCTCACTTTTACTTAACTATTACAAAATCTTCACGATTTGACATACCTTTCAAGCACATGAATATTGATAAAACTTTCTTTCCTTCTTACAATCCAAACTATTTCACTAGTGGGGAGTTAGCTTGAGCTCCACACTATGAATCTTTGTTACATATTTACATCAAATACGACAACACAAGTCTAGGCAAAATTGGAGGAACACAAACGAACTATGTAAATTTCATAATCTTGTAGATTTAAAATCAAGTGAATAATTTGGACATAATGTTAAAGCACATGCACATGTTATCCATGAATCTATCCTCGAGAGTTAGCTCAAACTATCATGAGCCAAACATGAGATATTAATTCCCTCAAATTTGGGAAGGTCATGAGTTCAAGGCTCTTGATTCCCTTATGATGAGGCTCTGTCATCAGGGCCGTCGGCTTACCACATTTACCATCCATGGATCATGAGGAAGTACTCAGAGGGTTTTCCATGAGACTTTCCTTAGGAAATAAATATTATCCATGAAGCTAAATCACATGCACATCTTGATAGAGATTAGGGGATTCTTTTACCAATGAAAGAAAAATGCCATCAAGGAGGTGAAGTATAATGGCTTTTGGAATTATACATAAGACAAATAATAAGACAAGTATAATGGCTTGAACAATATTTCTAAGGGGGGTTATTATAAAACCACCCCTAAAAACACCTTTCCCATTTGTGCCCTAATCTAAGATGAAATAGGAAAGTAAAAAGTGGTCATTCAATGAAACCATGTANTTCTAAGGGTGGTTATTATAAAACCACCCCTAAAAACACCTTTCCCATTTGTGCCCTAATCTAAGATGAAATAGGAAAGTAAAAAGTGGTCATTCAATGAAACCATGTAGAAAAGAAGGAAATAGAAATCCCTACACCTTCTAAATGGTGCATAGTGGTGCTATGGGAGTTTTATCACACTTCATGAAATGAGAATGAAGGATTAGCCACCAACATTTAACTCCAATATGTGAAGCAAGAAGGTGAGGACATTTCACATCACAATTAAGATGATAATAATTAAGATCACCAAATACACACACTAAAATCAAGCACATAATATTTTCACCTAACTCACATACACAAGTGACACACCAAACTGATACACATAATAGATGCACCAATTCTATTGCAATTTAAATTTAACTAGATTAGTGTCAATTCTATTTCAATAATTTTACAAAAAAAAAGTTAGATTTAGATGATGAAGATAAAAGATTGCAAATACTAGTTTTCTATGCTTATAACCTTTAAGACTACTTACTTAGATCGAAGCTTTGATTTTTGATCTTATCAAAGATTGTTGCGAATAAATATGGGAAAAGAAAAACTCAAAGTAGTGGTTTATCTTAGATAATTTCAAAAACATCACAAGAACAAAATGTAAGGATACACTACACCCTTGGAGAGCAGTGGAAGTCCTAAAGAATCCATCTTTGACAAAGGCTAGATGCTACTAAGGAGATATGATCAATTAGCCGGATATTTTGATTGCTTGTCAAATAAGCTTCCTCTACTACAAATATATGAGACGGTCCCTCCATATGATTTTTGTTATTGAGAGAGGTTCATACAATCAATTTAAAATCAATATTTTGAATCTTGGAATCTTAATCACATTAAAAAGGTTGCATATGCATGGCCTATGTTGTGGCTTAAGGCCCCATACATGGCACATAAGGCTTAGAGATATATTCCATGGACTTACAACCTAGGTTTTTGCACCAAACTATGCCCTTATCCCCAAGAAACATATCAAGTTTTTTAAACATTGAAATCACCACAATATAAAACTTGGACGCTGAAGATTATGTATTATGGGCATATGTGATTCCTTGAGTTACAAAACATGGCATATGAGCCCCATAGAAATATATGTTATGGCCAATTTCCTTACATTTTATCCCTATACCATGGCATGGGCATCAAGAAACAACCTTGGTATGTTAATTCTTAAAATGATGGACATATTTCACTCATGTGCCAAACATTTCCTTTGTAAGGCATGTGTTGGTCGTTTGGGGTGCTACACATGACCCATGAAACCTAGAGGAAACTATATGAACTTTTGCCCTAGAAGTTAATCTCAAACCATGGTCCGTTTGTAAAATATTATTCATGGTGTTATACATCCCAAAATTGCCACCATATCCCACTCATAAGCCAAAAATTCCCTCTATAAGGCCTATGTGATGGACTCAGGCCCTGCGCAAAGTTAGGGGTCATTTATGGGTAATTATGGGTAAATGAAGGGTAATTAGGGGTTGATTAGTGATAATTTAGGGGTAATTTGTGGTCAATTATGGGTAACTAAGGGTCATTTAGGGGTAATTATTGGGTAATGAGTTGTGGTAATTAGGGGTTAATAAGAGGTCAATTATGGGATAATTAAGGGTTAATTAGTGGTAATTAGAGGTCAATTATGGATTAACTAAGGAAAATTAATGGTACCTATGGATTAATTATAGGTAAGTAGGGGACATTTAAGCCCAAGGGCTTAGCTAAACTAGTGGTTGTCCATGGTGTTGGGCATTTAGTTAGGTTCATGGTGGCATGTGCCCATTTTGAATCCTTGTGTGTGAAGCACACTAGTCTACATCGGTGGGTTTACTAGAGAATGTGTAATCTATGAATGTTTGAAAAGATCCATTGGGTTCCTCCACGAGGTTTTCCTTGGAAAAATGTAGGGGTCATTTAGAGGTTATCAAGGGTTAATTACTGGTAAGCATAGATGATTTAGGGGTAATTACTAGTTAATGAGGGTTGAACTATGGGGTGATTAGGAGTTAATTAGTGGTAATTAGGGGTCAATTATGGGTTAACTAGGGGCAATTAATGGTACCTATGGGTCAATTATGGGTAAGTAGGGGCCATTTAAGCCCAAGGTCTTAGCTAAACTAGTGTTTGTACATGATGTTGGGAATTTAGTTAGGTTCATGGTGGCATGTGCCCATTTCGAATCCTTGTGTGTGAGGCACACTAGTTGTTGGCCAAAACCCACCAACAAAGCCTCGTCAATAGGGTTTATCGCTTTGTCGACACCCAACCAACGCGATCTCCCTGAGCACTGGCCCAGACATGTTTTACCCTACTTGGAATCACCCGTAGAGTGGATGAAGTCTCACCTGATATGTTCAAGGGAGAGTTGTCGGAACCAATTTTCTGGAAGTAAGGAGGAGGATAACAATTTATCATCATAATTATTAGATCTAGCAAATCCATTCATCAGATATCACAGCATTCATCACAGATCTATCAGTATAACTACAGATCTAAACAGATCACATCATTTACTTATTCATCACAATAGTATCATATTATTTGTTCATAAAGCAGATCCATAAAACATCCATCATTGATATTGTAGCACATAAGGACAGGAAAGAGATATGAAAGAAAATAGAAATTCAAAGAAACATATGTCGTGTCATATTACTTCTACACAACAGATCCAAAACATACAGTACTTCTCCATAGCCAGAGAATGATCAACCCACAAAATAACACAAGATTCAGTCTCTCACGGATTCACTGATCAAAAGATCTCTATCTGATGTATCTCTTCTATATATCTTACATTTGAAATTCTAACTTTATATATAGGCTTGCGTCTTTACATTCAAGGTCCACTTCTAACTAACTCCTAACAACTTCTAACTGATTTAACCACTAAGGATCAATATTTCAAAGAAATGATCAATGAGTACAAACATGACATAAAAATGGACCATTTTCCGCTTGTCGCGCTATCTTTTCCTTGCTCGGTGCCTCGTGAGTATGCGTAGTATCCTAGATTCTGCGCAACTCACATATCTCCACCCCCTTGCCAACAGGCCCCCAACACCATCTTGTGGCTCGTCCTCAAGCTACGTCAACTGGCCATGGTGTCTTCCACGATCATGAAGAGTAGAAACTATCATATATGCATTAGTGTGCAACTATTTCCATATATGCCGACTCGTAGTTGGCCACAACTTCTTCCTTCAACGTCAACTGCAGCGGACCTTAGCAAACTTCTGGACTTGTGTAACCTGAAATTCCATCGTGCTCCGGCTTCTGTGAATACTACATCATTCTCCATTTGTTGTCACCCTTCAAGAAGTGTCTGGCAGAAAAATATGCATCCCTGCATCTACCCACTTGGTCCTTCCTTGCATTCAGGCTCAGCCCGTTTCTTCCCACTTGGTTCTTTCGAGCCCATCTCACGTTGCCTGAATTTGACTTGGTTCCCTGTTCCGGCAGACTTAGTCAAGTGGGGCAGGAACTCTAATCCCACCCAGATTCCTCATGGGTGTCTTAGTCGACACCTCAGATCGATTGGGAGAAATATAGCCAAGGATGACTTCGCCAGAGACTTCTATCTCATCCAAACTAACCCGCATACTCACAACTTGTTCACCAATTTCTGCTGAGACAACATTCTCACTCATAGGCTTCCCCATATCAAGGGAATCCTGCATTGCCCCTTCGATAGCCACTGCCTTACGTAGCAGAGCTTCCTTCAATGACCCAACCCAACTCTTTTGTAACTTTGCTCAGTGCAGCACTTCCTAATGGGGTTCATTCGGCTACCGGCCCTCAACTTATAACACCAAATTTGGCTTAGATTCCATCATGACTCACTCAGGTGCATCATTATGACTGAATCATTCATGTGTGTGCTAAATACGTTGTTGATTCTGCCACCCTACCTTTCAGGTCTGCTATCATTAACTGTGACGTCAACCATGCCATCCTTTCCCTCTTTGACAGTCGTTATTGAGTATTGATATGATGTCCGGTCACCATCACGGAGTCTCTCGTACAATGCAAGCCACTTTTTCTATCTATGGAGACCTCCTGTTGTGCAACCCCATCCATTTTTCATGTCACGTCCCTATCCTCTTAACGCAGCCTCCTGCTGACATGCAACCTTTTCCTATTTCACAACCATGTTACGGAGGACCACCTTGTTGAGGCCCTCTCTTCTTAGCGCAGCCTCCTACTGACGCACAACCTTTTCCTGTTGCACAACCTTGTTCTGGCACAACCATTTTCCCTGGATAATTGGCTATTAATTTTTGAGTCAACTACACCCTAACCTAATACGACCCCTACTAGTGGGCCCACCGTTCCTCTTGCTACCTGTCTCTAGCCTTTCTTTTTTCACTTCGCATCGTCTCAGGAATTGCATGGCTCTGACCCTATCCTATAGGGCTTCAAGCAGTTTCCATTCAATAGCTTTGGCAGCACTGCTCCATCTAACTTCTGCAATTGAATTGCACACCCATAGGTAATTGAATTAACAAGATATGGGCCTAACCAATGCATCTGTAACTTACCCGGATGCTTCATGAACATGTTGTCATATAACAACACCAAATCTCCTTGGGAAAAATGTTTGTTTTTGATATGGCAATCATGCCACGCATTTTGTTGATCTTTCTCGACACACTGCTGGAAGCCCGTGATGAAGCAGTTATGTTCTAGTTGGACTAGCTGTGTTGCTCGCTCCTTAAGTGTTGCTTCATCGGCCATGCTAATTGCTGCTGCAATGTGTAGACTAGGAATAATGAATTCCATAGGCATGAATTCCTCTTTCCCATATACTAATATGAACAGCATCTACCCTGTCAGCCTCTTGCAAGTGGTGCGATATGCCCACAGAACTGCAGGAATCTTTAAATCCCAGTCATCACGATTAGCATTACATACCTCTGTCACTGCGGTTTCCAAGATTTTGTTGAAGGCTTCTATGGTTCCATTTGCTTGTGGATAATATGGGGTACTCTTCTTATGTTGCACCTGCAATTCCTCTGTTAGTGCTTTTACTGTGCGCTTGATAAAGTGACTACCCTGATCACTCATCAATATCCTAGGAAATCCAAACCGTGTCACAATGTTTTCAAATATGAACTTTGTTGTTGTTGCAGCGGTGCAATACACAACTAGTGTGGCCTCCGCCCACCTTGTCAAATAGTTAGTCACAGTAATTATGTACCGTGCACCCATTCTATTCCCTGGTGGGTTTATGGGACCCACAAAATCTACAGCCCATTTATCAAAAGGTTGTAAAATTACCTGTGGTACAAGTGGCATTTCCTCCCATCACGATGGCTTCCTGACATGTTGAAAGACGTCGCAGCTCCATGCATAGTCTGCTACATCATTGTGTAAAGTAGGCCACCATATCCCGACGTGCAGTACCTTACACACAGTTGCTCGTCCTCCATAATATCCACCCGCAACTCCTGCATGTGCTTCTGCCAGAATTTTCCCTTTTCCATGTGGTAGAACACACCATTGCAGGATCTTATCAGGTCCAAGTTTGTATAAGTGCCCATCGATCAACTAGAAATCCGAATCCTTCACTACCAACTACTTATTTTGACTATTTGACATTTCCTCCGGTGTAACTCAATTGCCAAGAACTGAATGATCGGAGCATAATGGTCATTTGCGATATCATCTCAAAACAGTTGCGCATCCGACAATCCATCAGCAATATTGGTGGGCTCTTCACCTATTTCAATGTGGGACAGACGATCAGGACCAGCATTCAGGAGTCCTGGATTCACAATTATTTTGAAATCAAACACCTAGAAGAGAAGTAGCCAGCGACATATCTTCCCCCCCAACACAAGCTTATTGACCAGATATTTCAAATCCAAATGGTCAGTGAACATTTTGAAGTGACCACCCAAGGGATAATGCCTAAACTTATACAATGCATATACCATCGCCAACCCCTCTCTTTCTATGGTCATGTAATTCTTCTCAGCAAAGGATAAATTTCTGCTAGCAAAGGAAATCGGGTGATCCAGATCTCCTTCTCTTGGTTGCGTGAGTACCACTCCCAGCGCCATGGACGAGGCATCGACATGGACATGGAACTCCTTGTTATAATTTGGAAACAAAAGTATGGGTGTTGAAGCCATCTTGGTCTTCAATGTGTTGAAGCTACTTTGACACTCATGGATCCATACGAATGCAGCATCCTTCTTTAACAATTTCTCCATGGGGGCAGTAATCGTAGCATAACTTTGGATGAATTTGCAATAGTACCCGGTATGTCATAGTGTCACGTGAAGCATCTTCATATTTGTAGGTGGCGGCATGCTCAGAATGAGTGCAATCTTCGCTGGACCAAAAGCCCCTACTTACAAATGATATGACCCAACAGTATCCCAAATGGTGCACAGAAGATGCACTTATTTGAATTCAATGCGATCTGATGCTGTCGACACCTTTCCAGCATCAAGCGTATGTTTTCCAAGTGATCCTTAATCATCCTATAGACTGTCCAATCATCCATATATACTTGCAGAAATTTCTGAATGAAATCTTTAAATGCAACGACAACAACCCAAGAGAATACCGCAGGTGCATTCTTCAACCCAAAGGGCATCACTGTGTATTGAAAGCAACCCCATTCGATGACAATTGTGGTTTTGTGGAAGTCTTCCTTTGCAATTCTTATTTGGTGATAACCAGAAAATCGATCGGTAAAAGAGTACATTTCTTGACCGCCTACTCCCTCAAGAACCTCATCCGTGAATGCTGTCAGAAACAGATCATGCATACAAGCATCGTTCAACTTTCTTAAATCGACACAGATTCATACCTCGCCAGTTTTCTTGTCTTGTAATACCATAGGGCTTATCCATTCTAATTCTTCAACATGCTCAATAATCCCTGCATCTAGCATCCGATCAAGCTCAGCCTTGACCCGTTCTTTATATCACATATTAAAGTTATGTGTCCTTTGTCGCACTGGTTTTGCATCTTGTTTTAATGGGATTTTCATTTCCCCTAGGTCACCTAATATCCCCTTCATTTCTGAGAATTTTGTCAGGAATAGATCTTGAAACTCATGCAATAGATCTGTGATTTTTTCCATGGTCTCCTCGTCCCAGTAGTCTCCAATATTTGCAAATATCGGATTCTCTTATGTCCCAATGTTAAATTTCTTAATCTTCAGTGGTTGAGTCATGGGATTCGTCGGCACATCCGGTGTTGAGACATCCCAACTTCCTTTAGTCTCTGGAATATTAATATTGCACAACTCGTCATCATCCTCCGGCTCACCAAAGATGTTGTAAAATTCCATCATTGATTTTATGTGGCAGTATGCATGTGGGTCCACAGGATATGCAATTGGGATCTTTGTTGCATTAATGGATGTCGGATATGAGGGACCCATGCCACAATAAACCATTCTTTTGTTGGACATCACTGATATCAAAGATGACCCGTTCCATCAGTGTCTTAAACCTCTTATCAAAATCCCAAACCGTCTCATTAGGGAATTGTTTGATTTCCTTTAGCTCTGTAATGTATTATGCTTCAAATTTTGGTTTCTTGAATTCTTCAATCAGTCCCTTCCGAATCTCATCCAAAGTCTTCACCGTGGTCCCTTGCAGGACCTGTATAAATCTCATATACCAATCGAGCGCATGACCTCGAAGGGTGGTTGCTAACTGGCCTTTCTTTACATCATCATCAATAGTCTGTCTGGCAGTCCAGACTGCCTCACATAAGAAAAAATATTGTTTTGGGTCATCAGTATTGTTTACATCGAACATAGGTAGCTTCATATCGTCTCCCGCCATCCTAGACCTTCTTCCTGCAAATGTTGCTTTACTACTGGATGTTTCTTGGCACGTCGGACACGTCGACATAGATTGCGTATATTTTCCTGATAGTGGATTAGTGTGCGGAGGTGTGGACACGTTGCTACTAGGGTTTGACCTTGCTTCTACCCTGGGCTTATCCTAGGTCTGCTCATCCTCTTCATCATTGTAGGGCCGCTTTGTCCCATGTGGTTGTCCTTCGCGGTCTTGCATTCCGATCGTAGCAAGACCTTCCCCTGTCCTCTACCTATTCTCTACTCAGAACCTTGCTCCTCCCCTTGTACAACCACTCTCTTCCTTGACTATCATCAGAGTCTCGTCTAAACTTACACCCATCTACCCCTTATCTTTCCATTCGTCGCCCCCCTTCTATCACGGTGTTCACAGCCTCCGCACACCAGAGTTTTACTACTTGAGGTGCATATTTAGTATGCCATTTTCACAAACAAGCATCTTCATTGACAATTCCAGAGACAGTAAGAACCTACCTCATGGTGCATTAAAGACTTCCCATTCTGTTTCAATGTAGGACTTGTTGGTATCAACCGCAAACTCAGTGATGTATCCTTCCAGAATACTGTCCATCCAAAATTCGACAACCCGCGATGCCTTATTGTTAGTCTCTTGTAGTTCCTGAATTAGCTCGGGGGTCCAGGAAGTCGGCTCTCCTCCTTGGAAGTTGCGCTTCTTGTAGGTGAATCGCGCCAACCACTCATAGAGTATGATGGGAAACTCACAGAAAAACCATTCATGACGACCATCGTGAATGTACCTTTCCAACCATGTATTTTTTGTCAACTTCAGGTTCTAGTTCTCGGCTTCAATGAACTCTTGCAATCTTAGGTCAAACCAATCTTGAATCTCCGGTTTCATCGGATTCCACAACATATCCTCCTCTTCATTCGCAATGAGGTCCGGGTGACGTGGCTCGAGGACGAGTCACAAGACTGTGTTGGGGGCCTGTTGGCAAGGGGGTGGAGATAGGTGAGTTGCGCAGCATCTAGGATGTTGTGCATACTCACGAGGCACCACGCAAGGTAAAGATAGCACGACATGTGAAAAATAGTCCTTTTTTTATGTCATGTTTGTACTCATTGACCATTTCTTCAGAATATTGGTCCTTATTAGGAGTTAGTTAGAAGTGGACCTTGAATGTAAAGGCGCAAGCCCATATATAGAGTTAGAATTGCAAATGTAATATATACAGAAGAGAGACATCGGATAGAGATATTTTAATTAGTGAATCCGTGAGAGACTGAATCTTGTGTTATTTTGTGGGTTGATCATTCGCTGGCTGTGGAGAAGTACTATATGTTTTGGATCTATTGCGCAGAAGTAATATGACACGACGGATGTTTCTCTGAATTGCTATTGTCTTTCATATCTCTTTTCTGTCTATGTGTCGCGATATCAATTATGTATGTTTTATGGATATGCTTTATGAACGAATAATATGATACTGCTACAATGAATAAGTAAATGATGCGATCTATTTAGATATGTAGTTATACTGATAAGACTGTGATGAATGCCACGATATCAGATGAGTGGCTCTGCTAGATCTGATAATCATGCTGATAAATCGTTGATGCCCCAATCCTCCTCCTTACTGCTGGAAACTTGGTTCTGACAGTTCTCCCTCGAATATCTTGGGAGAGACTTCATCTGCTCTGCAGGTGTTTCCAGGTAGGGTAAAACCTGTCTAGGCCGGTGCTCAGGGAGATCGCACTGGTTAGGCGTCGACAGAGCGAGAACCCTTGTCGACAAGGCTTTGTTGGTGGGTTTTGGCCAACAAATGGTTCCAAGCAGGGTAAAACCTATCTGGGCCGGTGCTTAGGGAGATCACACTTGTTGGGCATCGACAGAGCGAGAACCCCTGTCGACGAGGCTTTGTTGGTGGGTTTTGGCCAACAAATGGTTCCGTTTTGTTAGCCAAAACCCACCAACAAATCCTCATCGACATGGGTTCTCACTCTGTCGATGCCCAACCAGCGTGATCTCCCTGAGCACCGGCCCAGACATGTTTAACCATGCCCAAAAACACCCGCAGAGCTGATGAAGTCTCGCTCGAGATATTCGAGGGAGAGCTGTCAGAACCAAGTTTCCAGCAGTAAAGAGGAGGATCGAGGCATCAATGATTTATCAGCATAATTATCAGATCTAGCAAAGCCATTCATTTGATATCGTAGCATTCATCTCAGTCTTATCAGTATAACTACATATCTAAATAGATCGCATCATTTACTTATTCATCACAAAAGTATCATATTATTTGTTCATAAAGCAGATCCATAAAGCATCCATCATTGATATCGCAACACATAAGGACAGAAAATAGATATGAAAGATAATAGTGATTTAGAGCAACATCCGTCATGTCATATTACTTCTATGCAATAGATCCAAAAAATACATTACTTCTCCATAGCCAGAGAATGATCAACCCACAAAATAACACAAGATTCAGTCTCTCACGGATTCACTGATTAAAAGATCTATATTTGATGTCTCTCTTTTGTATATCTTACATTTTCAATTCTAACTCTATATATAGGCTTGCGTATTTACATTCAAGGTCCACTTCTAACTAACTCCTAACAACTTCTAACTAATTTAACCATTAAGGACCAATATTCCAAAGAAATGGTCAATGAGTACAAACATGACATAAAAAATGGACTATTTTTTGCCTGTCGCACTATCTTTGCCTTGCGCGGTGCCTCGTGAGTATGCGCAACATCCTAGATGTTGCACAACTCACCTATCTCCACCCCCTTGCCAACACTAGTCTACATCGATGGATTTTTTGGGGAATATGCCATCTTTGAATGTTTGGAAAAATCCAATAGGTTTCTCCAAGAGGTTTTTCTTAGAAAAAAGTAGGGGTCATTTAGAGGTTATCAAGGGTTAATTATTGGTAAGCATGGATTATTTAGGGGTATTTAGTGATCAAGTAGGGGTAATTTTGGTGTAATGAGTGATACTTGGGGTTAATTAGCGGCCAATTATACAATAATTAGTGGTAAATTTTAGTAATATTTGAGAGGATGGACATTGAGAACATACCTGAAAAGTATATTTAGGGGCGGTCCTTCTAACCTCACCCCCCCCCCCCCAAAAAAAAGAAAATCTCTAATTTTTATGGGGGTTTTCAAAAAACCTCCTTGAAACATATATTTAGGTGTAGCCTTTCTAATCCCACGCCCCGCTAAACATCATGAGAATTCAACAATTGGAGGAGGATTTTTATAAACCATCACCAAAAGTTCAATTCTAAAGACTTTTATAGGGATGGTTTTTTAAAATCCTCCTTGAAAATGTATTTAGGGGGGTCTTAAAAAAACCCCTCCAAAAGTCATGAGAATTGAACTTTTTGGGGCAGTTTTAAAACAGTCGCCCCCAAATGTCTAATTCTCATCACTTTTGTGGGGGGCGGGGGTGGGTTCTAAAAACTGGCTTCAAAAACACCTTTAGGGGGGGTCTTTCTAAACCTCGCAGCCCTCACCCCCCAAAAAATTCCAATTCTCAAGAGTTTTGAGGGGGGTTTTTAAGAACCACCCCCAAAGACCTAAAACATTTTTTTGCGGAGGGGTTAGCAAAACCACCCCCAATGTCTGAGGGGGTCTTTAAAAAAAACCCTCCAAAATTCATGAGAATTGAACTTTTGGGGGTGGCTTTAAAACAACCGCCCCTAACCACCCCTAAATGTCTAATTCTCATGACTTTTGGGAGGAGGTTTCTAAAGATCGCCTTCAAAAACACCTTTTGGGAGATTTTTTTAAAACCGCCCCCAAAAGTCCAATTCTCAAGACTTTTGAGAGGGTTTTTTAAGAACCGCCCCCAAAGACCTAATAAAACTTTTTTTGGGGGTGGGGGGGTTAGCAAAACCACCTCAAGCCAAAACCACCCCCAAAATGGTATTTTGTTGTAGTGTGCCCTGGTTCTCAGCCATGTTAGGGAGAAATCCCATCGTCATATTGAGATGGGTAGGACATAGATAGTCATGTGCACTGGTGACCACTAGACATTCATATTATCAATCTGTTGTTCATTGGAGTATTCCCACCAGCTCTTGAGATGAACATGTAGTAGATGGTTTTGTACACTGGTGACCTCTATTGGCCCTGGTTCTCAACTTGGTGTAGGAGAATTCCCACCATCACTTGAGATGAATTGATAGTAGATGGCCATGTGAAGCATGTCCAGGTTCTTAGTTAGAGATGGACTCATAGCATATGAGATGTTGAGTGTTGTACTTTCCGATGGATGTTTAGAGTTACAAAGATGATAAATATACAGATGGACTATGTGGATCATATTTTTTATGACAAACTTCAGTATGTATAGAGATGATCAAGACATATGAAATGTACATTAGAGACCCAGATGTTTATGATGACCATATCTGAAGAATACCTTCCTCGTTGAGAGGGAGTGTTGGAATTTGTGCAACTTAAGAAGTTATTCGTATTGTACTTGTATTGTATTTCCTTGTACCTCCTACGAGAGACTATACTATTGTATTCACTCATGTAAAACCTGGGGAAATAATCCATAAGAAAAGAATAAAATAATTTTTTTTTTGTATTTCCCCAAGGTAGGTCGGCCCCAGTAAATTTTCAATTGGAAAATCAGTATAAATAAGAGGTTCCCCTCCTCGTTATTTCATCCACTCGCAACAAGTTGCTTCAGTAGAAAGGTGCACTACTGCAATCAAGCATAGTGTTTTCTGGGGTTGTATCTTAGAGAGATATTATCTCTCTCTTTCTTCTTCTCTATGTTATCAGGAGCTATTATTTATATATGAAGGTTTACTGGGTTTTTCTCGATTGGGTTTCCTGGGGTAAATTCTTGTGTTCTTTGTTTTTATGCTTTGTCTTTCTTCTAGAGATCCTATTTTTTATTTGTAATTAAGATATACTGCTATAATCTTGTAAAACTAGTGGTTTCATCTTGTAGTAGAGTTGTAGCAAAATGGCAAACGATGAACCCTAAACTTCAATGGTGGAAAACCTCTATGGGAGATCCAAAGCGTAAACAAAACAATAACTATAGTTCGACCATGTTCAACAAGAATCAAAGTCATCTAAGGATTCTAAGCATAGACAGACATACCACCTGCACTAGCAGTTGTTTTTGCCCATCACAATACAAAAAAAATACCATAGATAACCCCACTAAAAACGCGAGAATGAACGTTGTCGAACTAACGCACAAAGTTGGCCCTCAAAATAGCACATTTCCAAATCTTCCTAAAGGACCTTGTAATTTCGATCCAAAACCACATAAACCCTCATAACAAATTACTCCAATACAACCATGAGAAGGTGGACACAACATAACCAAAAAATTTGACCTCAATTTATTCCATTTTTTGGACTCAAAGACAACATAGACACCCCCACTATAGGAAGAACATGATGCGACATGACTGACCTTACCTTTCCCAACAAAGTGAGACAAAAACAAATTAAAGAAAAGACATTCTACAGTATTTGGATTGTCAAACACACAATAAAAAACCAAAGAAAAATAGACATTCATATTCAGAATGTTGCAACCTACAAAGCTTGCTTCCTCTTCTCAGACTTCTTTTTCTCCATTGCTTTCGTAAATCTTTCACTTTTTCTAATCACAACAACCACTACACAGGAGGTTCTCCTACCATTTCTTTATGTAATAAGCTGCTATAACACAATTGAGCAAAAACAACCCTATATCTCAAATACCCAGAAAAACACAAAAATGACAACCCGACCTGCAAATCAAAGTAACCTAAAACACCATGGAAATTTCTTGGCCTTGCCTTAAGCCCGTTACGATGGATACCAAAAACCACCCTTTTCAAAGACAAAGTAATAACATAGGTTCAAAATCAGAACCCTCCAAGTAGAGGAGCGGTTTCCATTCTACGAAAGAAGTTTCCAGACCATTGAATAAAACAAGGCTACAATACAAATAGACACTTGCAGTGCAAGCGGTTTCCTAGAAAAATTAAATGTCTCGAGCAAGACGTCTTTTCCGGCCATTTAAGAAGGAAACTAATACACGTCCACCTACACTGAACCACATTTAATCTAGCTATCGTCCCGTCCACCGCAGGGAAATAGTTTTTTTTAAACCACAAAAATCAAAATAAAAAACGTTGCACACTATACAAAAACATTGATTCGATGAAAATATTTACATACAATTAATGCCCCCAATGCGAATACTATATGTCGGGACCTGACAATTTCCTTCCATTTGAGTCTCTTTTGGATTCTACGGTTGGGAAACCCCAAATGCGACATATAAACTCACGAATCAATGCAAATATGTGCTTGAGGTTGGAATTGCAGGGTATGTTGCTCCAACATCTTCCCGCAATTCGAAGGGAAACAATTCTATCCAAGCCTTCAAACAATTTGACTCGAAGTATTACTCTCTTTTAGGCCTGAGGGTTGAAAAACCACAAACACTTGTTGCAGGTAAACTCACCAATCAACGTGGAGATGTTCTTGAGGTCGAAATTGCAAGAGAAGACCGTGGATTTCTACCCACTGTTAGCACTCAGAATGTACCTAGGTTGTAAAAGGTAAAATCCAAGGTAACAGCAAAGCCACTTTAGGAAGAAACTGGTATTTTCTTCCAGAGAGGGATCTCTCAATAAAGATTTAACAGGACCAGATTTAAAATAACATTTAAAGATTTATGTATTTG